>SZWC01002361.1:204914-229511 GCA_023375785.1 Penium margaritaceum | reverse complement strand
CATGCATATTAGATGTGCACTATGATTGGGCACTCTGACCGTGGCTGACTCATGTTACGATGCGTATAAGTTAAAGTCACTTGCTATACTTTGTGGTCATGGTCAGTGGCACATGCCAACTTTGTCAAGGCATTGCGCACAATAGCCACACTGAGCCACCAGTGTTTTACCGTTTTATACCTGCAAGTGTATGCCTAGCACACGTGCACTGTGATTGGGCACTCTGAACGTGGCTGACTCGTGTCATGATTCATAGCTGTTTAAGGTACTTGGATGAACGTGTGGTCATGGTCAGTGGCACAGGCCAACTTGTCAAGGCATTGCACACAATAGCCGTGCCAGGTGACCAGTTTGTGTACCTTGTTCACACCAGCAAGGTCACGCATAGTACATGTGCACTGTGAGTGTTAACTCTGACCGTGGCTGACTCGTGTTACGATTCGTAGAAGTTAAAGTCACTCGGATACGTTTGTGGTCATGGTCAGTGGCACATGCCAACTTTGTCAAGGCTTTGCACACAATAGCCACACCATGCCACCGATCTTTTACCTTGTTTAAACCTGCAAGGTTATGCATATTACAGGTGCACTGTGATTGGGCACTCTGACCGTGGCTAACTTGTGTTACAATTGGTAGAAGTTAAAGTCACTCGGATAAACTTGTGGTCATGGTCAGTGGCACATGCCAACTTTTTCAAGGCTTTGCACACAATAGCCACACCATGCCACCGATCTTTTACCTTGTTTAAACCTGCAAGGTTATGCATATTACAGGTGCACTGTGATTGGGCACTCTGACCGTGGCTGACTCATGTGATGATTCATAGAAGTTAAAGTCACTTGGTTAACTTTGTTGTCACGGTCAGTTGCACAGGCCAACTTTGTCAATACATTGCGCACAATAGCGACACCAAGCCACCGGGTTTTTACCTTGTTTATACCTGCAAGGTCATGCATAGTACATGTGCACTGTAATTGGGCACTCTGACCATGGCTGACTCATGTTACAATTGGTAGAAGTTAAAGTCACGTGGATAACTTTGTGGTAATGGTGCGTGGCACATGCCAACTTTGTCAAGGCATCGCGCACAATAGCCGCACTGAGCCACCACTGTTTTACCTTGTTTATACCTGCAAGCTTATGCCTAGCACAAGTTCAATATGATTGGGTACTCTAACCATGGCTGACTCGCGTGATGATTCATAGACGTTTAAGGTACTTGGATAGACTTGTGGTCATTGTCAGTTGCACATGCCAAATCTGTCAGGGCAAAGCGCACAATAGCCACACCACGCCACCGGTTTGTTTACCTTGTTTATACCTGCAAGGTCATGCATATTAGATGTGCACTATGATTGGGCACTCTGACCGTGGCTGACTCATGTTACGATGCGTATAAGTTAAAGTCACTTGCTATACTTTGTGGTCATGGTCAGTGGCACATGCCAACTTTGTCAAGGCATTGCGCACAATAGCCAGACCAAGCCACCAATTTCTTACCTTGTTTATATCTGCAAGGTCATGCGTAGTACACGTGTCCTGTGATTGGGTACTCTGACTGTAGCAGAATAATGTGATGATTCATTGAAGTTGAAGTCACTAGGTAAAGTTTCGGGTCATGGCCAGTGGGACATGCCAACTTTGTCAAGGTATTACGCACAATAGCCACACTGAGCCACCGGGTTTTTACCTTATTTATACCTGAGAGGTCATGCATAGTACATGTGCACTGTAAGTGGGCACTCTGACCGTGGCTGACTCGTGTTACAATTCGCAGAACTTAAAGTCACTTGGTACATTTTGTGGTCATGGTCAGTGGCACATGCCAACTTTGTCAAGGCATTGCGCACAATAGCAACACCAAGACACCGGTTTTTTACCTTGTATATACCTGCAAGGTCATGCATAGTACATGTGCACTGTGATTGGACACTCTGACTGCGGCTAACTTGTGTTACGATGCGTAGAAGTTAAAGTCACCTGGTTAACTTTGTGGTCATGGTCAGTGGCACATGCCAACTTTGTCAAGACATTGTACACAATAGCCACAGCGAGCCACCAATATTCTACCTTGCTTATACCTGCAAGGTCATGCACAGTACATGTGCACTGTGATTGGGCACTCTGACGGTGGCTGACTTGTGCCACAATTTGTAGAAGTTAAAGTCAATTGGATAAAATTGTGGTCATGATCAGTGGCACATGTCAATTTTGTCAAGGCATTGCGCATGATAGCCGCACTGAGCCACCAGTGTTGTACTTTGCTTATACCTGCAAGTTTATGCCTAGCACACGTGCACTGTGATTGGACACTCTGATCGTGGCTGACTCGTGTTATGATTCGTAGAAGTTAAAGTCACTTGGTAAACTTTGTGGTCATGGTCAGTGGCACATGACAACTTTGTCAAAGCATTGCGCACAATAGCCACACCAAGCCACCGGTTTTTTACCTTGTTTATACCTGCAAGGTCATGCATAGTACATGTGTACTGTGACTGGGCACTTTGACAGTGGCTGACTCATGTGATGATTCATAAAAGTTAAAGTAACTTGGTGAACTTTGTGGTCATGGTCAGTTGTACAGGTAAACTTTGTCAAGGCATTGCGCACAATAGCCACACCAAGCCACCAGGTTCTTACCTTGTTCATATCAGCAAGGGCATACGTAGTACATGTGCACTGTGATCGGGCGCTCTGACTGTGGCTGACTCGTGTTACAATTCGTAGAAGTTAAAGTCACGTGGATAAGTTTGTGGTCATGGTCAGTGGCACACGCCAACTTTGTCAAGGCATTGCGCACAATAGCCACACTGAGCCACCAGTGTTTTACCTTGTTTATACCTGCAAGGTCATGCATACTACATGTGTACCGTGATTGGGCATTCTGACCGTGGCTGACTCGTGTTACGATGCGTAGAAGTTAAAGTCACTTGGTAAACTTTGTGGTCATGGCATTGCGCACAATTGCCACACTGCGCCACCAGTGTTTTACCTTGTTTATACCTGCAAGTTTAATCCTAGCAAACGTGCACTTTGATTGGACACCAGAGCCACCAGTATTGTACCTTGTTTGTACCTGCAAGATCATGCCTAGTACATCTGCACTGTGATTGGACACTCTGAATGTGGCTGACTCGTGTTGTGATTCATAGAAGTTAAAGTCAATTGGATACATTTGTAGTCATGGTCAATGGCACATGCCAACTTTGTCAAGGCATTCGCACAATAGCCACACCGAGCAACCAGTTTTCTGCCTTATTTGTACCTGCAAGGTCATGCCCAGTATATCTCCATTGTGATTTGACACTCTGACCGCGGCTGACTCGAGTTATGATTCATAGCCGTTTAAGGTACTTGGTAAATATAGTGGTCATGGTCAGTGGCACACGCCAACTTTGTCAAGGCATTGCGCACAATAGCCACACCGAGCCATCAGTATTCTACCTTGTTTATACCTGCAAGGTCATGCCGAGTATACTTGCACCGTGATTGGACACTATGACTGTGGCTAACTCGTGTTATGAGTCATAGCCGTTTAAGGTACTTGGTAAACTTTGTGGTCATGGTCAGTGGCACATGCCAACTTTGTCAAGGCATTGCGTACAATAGCCGTGCCAAGACATCGGGTTTTTTACCCTGTTTTAACCTGCAAGGTCATGCATATTAGATGTGCACTGTGATTGTTCACTCTATCCGTAGCTGACTCGTGTTACGATTCGTAGAAGCTAAATTCACTTGGTAAACATTTGTGGTCACGGTCAGGGGCGCATGCCAACTTTGTCAAGGCATTGTGCACAATAGTCACACCGAGCCACCTGTATTCTATCTTGTTTGCACCTGCAAGATCATACCTAGTACATCTGCACTGTGATTGGACACTCTGACCGTGGCTGACTCGTGTTATGATTCATGGTCGTTTAAGCTACTCGGTAAACTTTGTGGTCATGGTCAGTGGCACATGCCAACTTTGTCAAGGCATTGCGCACAATAGCCACACCGAGCCACCAGTATTCTACCTTGTTTGCACCTGCAAGATCATGCCTAGTATATATGCACTGAGATTGGGTACTCTGACCGTGGCTGACCCATGTTACGACTCGTAGAAGTTAAAGTGACTTGGTAAACTTTGTGGTCATGGTCAGTGGGACATGCCAACTTTATCAAGGCATTGCGCACAATATCCTTGCCAAGCCACTGGTTTTTCACCTTGTTTATACCTGCAAGGTCATACATAGCACATCTGAACTATGATTGGACACTCTGACTGTGGCTGACTCGTGTCATGATTCATATCGGTTTAAGGTACTTGGTAGACTTTATGGTCATGGTCAGTGGCACATGCAAACTTTGTCAAGGCATTGCGCACAATAGCCACACCGAGCTACCAGTATTGTACCTCGTTTGTACCTGCAAGATCATGCCTAGCACATCTGCAATCTGATTGGACACTTTGACCGTGGCTGACTCGTGTTATGATTCAAAGAAGCTAAAGTCACTTGGATACATATGTGGTCATGGTCAGTGGCACATGCCAACTTTGTCAAGGCATTGCGCACAATAACCACACCGAGCCACCAGTATTCTACCTTGTTTATACCTGCAAGGTCATGCCCGGTATATCTGTACTGTAAATGGACACTATGACTGAGGCTGACTCGTGTTATGATTCATAGCCGTTTAAGGTACTTGGTAAACTTTGTGGTCATGGTTAGTGGCACATGCCCACTTTGTCAAGGCATTGCACACAATAGTCGTGCAAAGACACCGGTTTTTTACCCTGTTTACACCTGCAAGGTCATGCATATTAGATGTGCGCTGTGATTGGGCACTCTGATAGTCAGAGTGTCCAATCACAGTTCAGATATACTAGGCATGACCTTGCAGGTATAAACAAGGTATAATATGGGTGGCTTGGAACGGCTTTTGTGCGCAATGCCTTGACAAAGTTGGCACGTGCCACTGACCATGACCACAAAGTTTAACAAGTACCTTAAACGGCTATGAATCATAACACGAGTCAGCCACGGTCAGAGTGTCCAATCACACTGCAGATGTACTAGGCATGATCTTGCACGTGCAAACCAGGCAAAAACCCGGCGGCTTGGCACGGCTATTGTGCGCAATGCCTTGACAAAGTTGGCATGTGCCACTGACCATGACCACAATGTTTACCAAGTGACTTAAACGGCTATGAATCATAACACGAGTGAGCCACGGTCAGAGTGTCCAATCACACTGCAGATGTACTAGGCATGATCTTGCACGTGCAAACCAGGCAAAAACCCGGCGGCTTGGCACGGCTATTGTGCGCAATGCCTTGACAAAGTTGGCATGTCCAACTGACCATGACCACAAAGCTTACCAAGTACCTTCAACGGCTATGAATCATAACACAATTCAGCCACGGTCAGAGTGTCCAATCACAGTGCAGATATACTAAGCATGACCTTACAGGTATAAACGATGTAGAATACTGGTGGCTCGGTGTGGCTATTGTGTGCAATGCCTTGGCAAAGTTGGCATGTGCCACTAACCATGACCACAAATGTATCCAAGGGACTTTTACTTCTATTGATGATAACACGAGTCAGCCACGTTCAGAGTGTCCAATCACAGTGCAGATGTACTAGGCATGAGCTTGCACGTTCAAAGGAGGGTAAAAATCCGGTGGCTTGGTATGGCTATCGTGCGCAATGCCTTGACAAAGTTGGCATGTCCAACTGACCATGACCACAAAGCTTACCAAGTACCTTCAACGGCTATGAATCATAACACAATTCAGCCACGGTCAGAGTGTCCAATCACAGGGCAGATATACTAAGCATGACCTTACAGGTATAAACGATGTAGAATACTGGTGGCTCGGTGTGGCTATTGTGCGCAATGCCTTGACGAAGTTGGCATGTGCCACTGACCATGACCACAAAATGTATCCAACTGACTTTTACTTCTATTGATCATAACACGGGTCAGCCACGGTCAGAGTGTCCAATCGTAGTACAGATGTACTAGGCATGATCTTGCAGGTGCCAACAAGCTAGAATACTGGTGGCTCGGCGTGGCTATTGTGTGCAATTCCTTCACAAATTTGGCATGTGCCACTGACCATGACCACAAAATGTATCCAACTGACTTTTACTTCTATTGATCATAACACGGGTCAGCCACGGTCAGAGTGTCCAATCGTAGTACAGATGTACTAGGCATGATCTTGCAGGTGCCAACAAGCTAGAATACTGGTGGCTCGGCGTGGCTATTGTGTGCAATTCCTTCACAAATTTGGCATGTGCCACTGACCATGACCACAAAATGTATCCAACTGACTTTTACTTCTATTGATCATAACACGAGTCAGCCACGGTCAGAGTGTCATATCACATTGCAGATATACTAGGCATGACCTTTCAGGTATAAACAAGGTAGAATACTGGTGGCTCAGTGTGGCTACTGTGTGCAATGCCTTGACAAAGTTGGCATGTGCCACTAACCATGACCACAAATGTATCCAAGGGACTTTTACTTCTATTGATGATAACACGAGTCAGCCACGTTCAGAGTGTCCAATCACAGTGCAGATGTACTAGGCATGAGCTTGCACGTTCAAAGGAGGGTAAAAATCCGGTGGCTTGGTATGGCTATCGTGTGCAATGCCTTGACAAAGTTGGCATGTGCCATTGACCATGACTACAAATGTATCCAATTGACTTTAACTTCTATGAATCACAACACGAGTCAGCCACATTCAGAGTGTCCAATCACAGTGCAGATGTACTAGGCATGAGCTTGCACGTTCAAAGGAGGGTAAAAATCCGGTGGCTTGGTATGGCTATCGTGTGCAATGCCTTGACAAAGTTGGCATGTGCCATTGACCATGACTACAAATGTATCCAATTGACTTTAACTTCTATGAATCACAACACGAGTCAGCCACATTCAGAGTGTCCAATCACAGTGCAGATGTACTAGGCATGAGCTTGCACGTTCAAAGGAGGGTAAAAATCCGGTGGCTTGGTATGGCTATCGTGTGCAATGCCTTGACAAAGTTGGCATGTGCCATTGACCATGACTACAAATGTATCCAATTGACTTTAACTTCTATGAATCACAACACGAGTCAGCCACATTCAGAGTGTCCAATCACAGTGCAGATGTACTAGGCATGATCTTGCAGGTGCAAACAAGCTAGAATACTGGTGGCTCGGCGTGGCTATTGTGTGCAATTCCTTCACAAATTTGGCATGTGCCACTGACCATGACCACAAAGTTTACCAAGTACCTTAAATAGCTTTGAATCAGAACACGAGTCAGCCACGGTCAGAGTGTCATATCACATTGCAGATATACTAGGCATGACCTTTCAGGTATAAACAAGGTAGAATACTGGTGGCTCAGTGTGGCTACTGTGTGCAATGCCTTGACAAAGTTGGCATGTGCCACTGACCATGACCACAAAGTTTACCAAGTACCTTAAATAGCTTTGAATCAGAACACGAGTCAGCCACGGTCAGAGTGTCATATCACATTGCAGATATACTAGGCATGACCTTTCAGGTATAAACAAGGTAGAATACTGGTGGCTCAGTGTGGCTACTGTGTGCAATGCCTTGACAAAGTTGGCATGTGCCACTGACCATGACCACAAAGTTTACCAAGTACCTTAAATAGCTTTGAATCAGAACACGAGTCAGCCACGGTCAGAGTGTCATATCACATTGCAGATATACTAGGCATGACCTTTCAGGTATAAACAAGGTAGAATACTGGTGGCTCAGTGTGGCTACTGTGTGCAATGCCTTGACAAAGTTGGCATGTGCCACTGACCATGACCACAAAGTTTACCAAGTACCTTAAATAGCTTTGAATCAGAACACGAGTCAGCCACGGTCAGAGTGTCATATCACATTGCAGATATACTAGGCATGACCTTTCAGGTATAAACAAGGTAGAATACTGGTGGCTCAGTGTGGCTACTGTGTGCAATGCCTTGACAAAGTTGGCATGTGCCACTGACCATGACCACAAAGTTTACCAAGTACCTTAAATAGCTTTGAATCAGAACACGAGTCAGCCACGGTCAGAGTGTCATATCACATTGCAGATATACTAGGCATGACCTTTCAGGTATAAACAAGGTAGAATACTGGTGGCTCAGTGTGGCTACTGTGTGCAATGCCTTGACAAAGTTGGCATGTGCCACTGACCATGACCACAAATTTTACCAAGTACCTTAAACGGCTATGAATCATAACACGAGTCAGCCACGGTCAGAGTGTCCAATCACAGTGCAGATGTACTAGGCATGATCTTGAAGGTTCAAACAAGGTAAAAAACCGGTGGCTTGGTGTGGCTATTGTGACAATGCCTTGACAAAGTTGGCATGTGGCACCGACATGACCACAAATGCATCAAAGTAAATTTTACTTTTATTGATCATAACACGAGTCTGCCACGGTCAGAGTGGCCAATCACAGTGCAGATGAATTAGGCATGATCTTGCAGGTATAAACAAGGTAGAATCTTGGTGGCTTGGTGTGGCTATTGTGCGCAATGCCTTGACAAAATTGACATGTGCCACTGACCATGACGAGAAAGTGTGCCATGTACCTTAAACGGCTATGAATCATAACATGAGTCAGCCACGGTCAGAGTGTCCAGTCACAGTGCAGATATACTGGGAATTACCTTGCAGGTATAAGCAAGGTAGAATACGGGTGGCTTGGTGTGGCTATTGTGCACAATGCATTGACAAAGTTGGCATGTGCCACTAACCATGACCACAAATGTATCCAAGTGACTTTTACTTCTATCGCTCATAAAACGAGCTAGCCACGGTCAGAGTGCCCAACCACAGTGCACATGTAATATGCACGAACTTGCAGGTATAAACAAGGTAGAATACTGGTGGCTCGGTGTGGCTATTGTGCGCATTGTCTTGACAAAGTTGGCATGTGCCACTAACCATGACCACAAGGTTTACCAAGTGACTTCAACTTATACGAGTCGTAACATGAGTTAGACACGGTTAGAGTACCCAAGCACAGTGCACATCTTATATGCATGACCTCGCAGGTATAAACAAGGTAAAAGACCGGTGGCTTGGTACGGCTATTGTGCGCAATGCCTTGACAAAGTTGGCATGTGCCACTGACCATGAACACAAAGTTTACCAAGTACCTTAAATGGCTATGAAACATAACACGAGTCAGCCACGGTCAGGGTGTCCAATTACAGTGCACATATACTGTGCTTGACCTTGCAGGTATAAACAAGGTAGAATACTGGTGGCTCGGTGTGGCTATTGTGCGCAGTGCCTTGACAAAGTTGGCATGTGCCACTAACCATGACCACAAAGTTTACCAAGTGCTTTTAACTTCTACGAATCGTAACACGAGGCAGCCAAGGTAAGAGTGCCCAATCACAGTGCACATCTTATATGCATGACCTTGCAGGTATAAACATTGTAAAAAACCGGTGGCTTGGCACGGCTATTGTGCGCAATGCCTTGACAAAGTTGGCATATGCCACTGACCATGACCACAAAGTTTACCAAGTACCTTAAACGGCTATGAATCATAACACGAGTCAGCCTCGGTCAGAGCGTCCAATCACTGTGCAGATATACGGGGCATGAACTTGCAGGTATAAACAAGGTAGAATACTGGTGGCTCGGTGTGGCTATTGTGCAAAATGCCTTGACAAAGTTGGCATGTGCCACTGACCATTACCATAAATGTATCCAAGTGACATACACTTCTATAGATCATAACACGAGTCAGCCACGGTCAGAGTGTCCAATCACAGTGCATATGTACTAGGCATGATCTTGCAGGTGCAAACAAGGTAGAATATTGGTGGATCGGTGTGGCTATTGTGCGCAATGTCTTGACAAAGTTGGCATGTGCCACTGACCAGGATCACAAAGTTCACCAATTGACTTTAACTCCGCGAATCATAACACGAGTCAGCCACGGTCAGAGTGTCCAATCACAGTGTAGATATACTGGACATGATCTTACAGGTATAAACAAGGTAGAATACTGGTGGCTCGGTGTGACTATTCTGCGCAATGCCTTGACAAAGTTAGCATGTGCCACTGACCATGACCACAAGGTTTACCAAGTACCTTAAATGGCTTTGAATCATAACACGAGCCAGCCATGGTCAGAGTGTCCAAGTATAGAGCAGATATACTGGGCATGACCTTGCAGGTATACGCAAGGTGGAATACTGGTGGCTTGGTGTGGCTATTGTGCGTAATGCCTTGACAAAGTTGGCAAGTGCCACTGACCATGACCACAAATGTATCCAAGTACATACACTTCTATTGATCATAACACGAGTCAGCCACGTTCAGAGCGTGCAATCATAGTATGTACTAGGCATGATCTTGTAGGTGCAATTAAGGTAAAAAACCGATGGCATGGTACGGCTATTGTGCGCAATGCCTTGACAAAGTTGGCATGTGCCACTGACCATGACCAGAACGTTCACCAAGTACCTTAAACGACTATGAATCATAACAGGAGTCTGCCATTGTCAGAATGTCCAATCATAGTGCAGATATACTGGGCATGACCTTATAGGTATATAAAAGGTAGAATACTGGTGGCTCAGTGTGGCTATTGTGTGCAATGCCTTGACAAAGTTGGCATGTGCCATTGACCATGACCACAAATGTATCCAAGTACATTAAACGGCTATGAATCATAACACAAGTCAGCCACTGCCAGAGTGTCCAATCACAGTGCAGATATACTGGGAATGACCTTGCAGGTATAAACAAGGTAGAATACTTGTTGCTCGGTGTGGCTACTGTGTGCAATGCCTTGACAAAGTTGGCACATGCCACTGACCATGACCACAAATGTATCCAAGTGACTTTTACTTCTATTGATCATAACACGAGTCAGCCACGGTCCGAGTCTCCAATCACAGTGCAGATGTACTAGGCATGAGCTTGCAGGTTCGAACAAGGTAAAAAGCCGGTGCCTTGGTGTGGCTATTGTGTGTAATGTCTCGACAAAGTTGGCATGTGCCACTGACCATGACCACAAATGTATCAAAGTGACTTTTACTTCTACTGATCAGAACACGAGTCAGCCACGGTCAGAGTGTCCAATCACAGTGCAGATGTACTATGCATGATATTGCATGTCTAAACAAGGTAGAATACTGGTGGATCGGTGTGGCTACTGTGCGCAATGCCTTGACTCAGTTGGCATGTGCCACTGACCATGACCACAAAGTTTACCAAGTGACTTTAACTTCTACAAATCGTAAAACGAGTCAGTCACGGTCAGAGTACCCAGTCACAGCGCACATGTAATATGCATGACCTTGCAGGTATAAATAAGGTAAAAACCCGGTGTCTTGGCACGGCTATTGTGAGCAATGCTTTGACAAAGTTGGCATGTGCCACTGGCCATGACCACAAAGTTTATCAAGTACCTTAAACGGCTATGAATCACAACACGAGTCGGCTACGGTCAGAGTGTCCACTCACAGTACAGATCTATTGGTCATGACCTTGCAGGTGCAAACAAGGTAGAATACTGGTGGCTCGGTGTGGCTATTGTGCGCAATGCCTTGACAAAGTTGGCATGTGCTATTGACCATGACCACAAAGTTTACCAAGTGACGTCTACTTCTATTGATCATAACACAGGTCAGCCACGGTCAGAGTGTCCAATAACAGTGCATATTTACTAGGCATTATCTTGCAGGTGCAAACAATGTACAATACTGGTGGCTCGGGGTGGATATTGTGGGCAGTGCCTTGACAAAGTTGACATGTGCCACTGACCATAACCACAAAGTTTACCGTGTTCCTTAATTGGCTATGAATCATAACACGAGTCAGCCACGGTCAGAGTGTCCAAGCACAGTGCAGATATACTGGGCATGACCTTGCAGGTATAAACAAGGTAAAAAACTGGTAGCTTGGCACGGCATTTGTGCATAATGCCTTGACAAAGTTGGCATGTGCCACTGACCATGACCACAAAGTTTATCAAGTACCTTAAACGGCTATGAATCACAACACGAGTCAGCCACAGTCAGAGTGTCCAATCATAGTGCATATATACTGGGCATGACCTTGTAGGTATAAATACGGTAGAATACTGGGAGCTCGGTGTGGCTATTGTGCGCAATGCCTTGACAAAGTTGGCATGTGCCACTGCCCATGACCACAAATGGTTCCAAGTGACTTTTGCTTCTACTGATCATACAATGACTCAGCCACGGTCAGAGTGTCCAATCACAGTGCAGATGTACTTGGCATGATCTTGCAGGTGCAAACAAGGTAGAATACTGGTGGCTCGGTATGGCTATTGTGCGCAATGCCTTGACAAAGTTGGCATGTGCCACTGACCATGACCACAAATGGTTCCAAGTGACTTTTGCTCCTACTGATCATACAATGACTCGGCCACGGTCAGAGTGTCCAATCACAGTGCAGATGTACTTGGCATGATCTTGCAGGTGCAAACAAGGTAGAATACTGGTGGCTCGGTATGGCTATTGTGCGCAATGCCTTGACAAAGTTGGCATGTGCCACTGGCCATGACCACAAAGTTTACCAAGTGACTTTAACTTCTACGAATCATAACACGAGTCAGCCACGGTCAGAGTGTCCAATCACAGTGCACATGTACTAGGCATGATCTAGCAGGTAGAAACAAGGTAGAATACTGGTGACCCGGTGTGGCTTTTGTGCGCAATGCCTTGACAAAGTTGGCATGTGCCACTGACCATGACCAAACAGTTTACCAAGTACCTTAAACGGCTATGAATCATAACACGAGTCAGCCACGGTCAGAGTGTCCAATCACAGTGCAGATGTACTAGGCATGATCTTGCAGGTATAAACACGGCAGAATACTGGTGGCTCGGTGTGGCTATTGTGCGCAATGCCTTGACTCAGTTGGCATGTGCCACTGACCATGACCACAATGTTTACCATGTGACTCTAACTTCTACGAATCGTAGAACGAGTCAGCCACGGCTGGAGTGCCCAATCACAGCCCACATATAATATGCATGACCTTGCAGGTATAAACAAGGTAAAAAACCGGGGGATTGGCACGTCTATTGTGCGCAATGCCTTGACAAAGTTGGCATGTGGCACTGACCATGACCACAAAGTTTATCAAGTACATTAAATGGTTATGAATCACAACAAGAGTCAGCCACGGTCAGAGTGTCCAGTCACAGTGCAGATAAACTGGACATGACCTTGCAGGTGTAATCAAGGTAGAATACTTGTGGCTCGGTGTGGCTATTGTGCGCAATGCCTTGACAAAGTTGGCATGTGCCACTGGCCATGACCACAAATTTTACCAAGTGACTTTAACTTCTACGAATCATAACACGAGTCAGCCACGGTCAGAGTGTCCAATCACAGTGCAGATGTACTAGTGATGATCTAGCAGGTAGAAACAAGGTATAATACTGGTGTCTCGGTGTGGCTATTGTGTGCAATGCCTTGACTAAGTTGGCATGTGCCACTGACCATGACCACAAAGTTTACCAAGTACCTTTAACGGCTATGAATCATAACACGAGTCAGCTATGGTCAGAGTGTCCAATCATAGTGTAGATATACTGGGCATGACCTTGCAGGTACAGACAAGGTAGAATACTGGTGGATCGGTGTGGATATTGTGCGCAATGTCTTGACAAAGTTGGCATGTGCCACTGACCATGACCACAAAGTTTACCAAGTGACTTTAACTTCTACGAATCATAACACGAGTCAGCCACGGTCGGAGTGTCCAATCACAGTGTAGATGTACTAGGCATGATCTTGCATATGCAAACAAGGTAGAATACTGGTGGCTCGGTGTGGCTATTGTGTGCTATGCCTCGACAAAGTTGGCATGTGCCACTGACCATGACCACAAAGTTTACCAAGTACCTTAAACGGCTATGAATCATAACACGAGTCAGCCATGGTCAGAGTGTCCAATCACAGCGCAGATATTCTGGGCATGACCTTGCACGTACAAACAACGTCGAATAAATGGTAGATTGGTGTCGATATTGTGCGTGATGCCTTGACAAAGTTGGCATGTGCCACTGACCATGACCACAAAGTTCACCAAGTGACTTTAACTTCTACGAATTGTAACACAAGTCAGCCACGGTCAGAGTGCCCAATCACAGTTCATATGTACAGGGCATGACCTTGCAGGTATAAAGAAGGTAGAATACTGGTGGCTTGGCACGGCTATTGTGCGCAATGCCTTGACAAAGTTGGCATGTGCCACTGACCATGACCACAAAGTTTACCAAGTACCTTAAACGGCTATGAATCATAACACGAGTTGGCCATGGTGAGAGTGTCCAATCATAGTGCAGATGTACTAGGCATGATCTTGCATGTACAAACAAGGAAGAATACTTGTAGATCGGTGTGGCTATTGTGCGCAATGCCTCGACAAAGTTGGCATGTGCCACTGACCATGACCACAAAGTTTACCAAGTACCTTAAACGGCTATGAATCATAACACGAGTCAGCCATGGTCAGAGTGTCCAATCAGAGCGCAGATATTCTGGGCATGACCTTGCAGGTACAAACAACGTCGAATAAATGGTAGATTGGTGTCGATATTGTGCGTGATGCCTTGACAAAGTTGGCATGTGCCACTGACCATGACCACAAAGTTTACCAAGTACCTTAAACGGCTTTGAATCATAACACGAGTCAGCCACGGTCTGAGTGTCCAATCACAGTGGAGATGTAATGGACATGACCTTACAGGTATGAATAAGGTAGAATACCGGTGGCTTGTTGTGGCTATTGTGCACAATACCTTGACAAAATTGGCATGTGCCACTGACCATGACCACAAATGTATCCAAGTGACTTTTACTTCCATGAACCATGACACGACTCAGCCATGGCCAGAGTGTCCAATCACAGTTCACATGTACTAGGCATGACCTTGCAGGTATAAAGAAGGTAGAATACTGGTGGCTTGGCACGGCTATTGTGCGCAATGCCTTGACAAAGTTGGCATGTGCCACTGACCATGACCACAAAGATTACCAAGTACCTTAAACGGCTATGAATCATAACACGAGTCAGCCACTGTCAGAGTGTCCAATCATAGCGCACATCTAATATGCATGATATTGCAGGTATAATCAAGGTAAAAGCCCTGTGGCTTGGCACGGCTATTGTGCGCAATGCCCTGACAAATTTGGCATGTGCCACTGACCATGACCACAACGTTTGCCAAGTACCTTAAACGGCTATGAATCAAAACACGAGTTGGCCATGGTGAGAGTGTCCAATCATAGTGCAGATGTACTAGGCATGATCTTGCATGTACAAAAAAGGAAGAATACTTGTAGATCGGTGTGGCTATTGTGCGCAATGCCTTGACAAAGTTGGCATGTGCCACTGACCATGACCACAAAGTTTACCAAGTGACTTAACGGCTATGAATCATAACACGAGTCAGCCACAGTCAGAGTGTCCAATCACAGTGCAGATATACTGGGCATGATGTTACAGGTATAAACAAGGTAGAATACTGGTGGCTCCGTATGGCTATAGTGCGCAATGCCTTGACAAAGTTGGCATGTGCCACTGACCATTACCACAAATGTATCCAAGTGAACTTTACGTCTATTGATCATAACACGAGTCAGCCATGGTCAGAGTGTCCAATCACAGTGCAGATGTAATAGGCATGATCTTGTAGTAGCAACCAAGGTAGAATTCTGGTGGCTCGGCGTGGCTATTGTGCGCAATGCCTTGACAAAGTTGGCATGTGCCACTGACCATGACCACAAATGTATCCAAGTGACTTTTACTTCTATTGTTCATAACACGAGTCAGCCAGGGTCAGAGTGATTGGACACCCTTAACGTGGTTGACTCGTGTACTGATTCGTAGAAGTTAAAGTCACTTGGTAAACGTTTTGGTCATGGTCAGTGGCACATGCCAACTTTGTCAAGGAATTGCGTACAATAGCCACCCCAAGCCACCAGTATTCTACCTTGTTTGCACCTGCAAGATCATGCCTAGTACATCTGCAATGTTATGATCAATAGAAGCAAAAGTCACTTGGATAAATTTGTGGTCATGGTCAGTGGCACATGCCAACTTTGTCAGGGTATTGCGCACAATAGCCACAACGAGCCACCAGTATTCTACATTGTTTATACCTGCAAGGTCATACCCAGTATATCTGCACTTTGATTGGACACTCTGACCGTGGCTGACTCAAGTTATGATTCGTACAAGTTAAAGTCACTTGGTAAACGTTCTGGTCATGGTCAGTGGCACATGTCAACTTTGTCAAGGCATTACGCACAATAGCCACACCGAGCCACCAGTATTCTACCTTGTTTATACCTGCAAGATCATGCCTAGTACATCTGCAATGTTATGATCAATAGAAGTAAAAGTCACTTGGATACATTTGTGGTCATGGTCAGTGGCACGTGCCAACATTGTCAAGGCATTGAGCGCAATAGCCACACCAAGACACCAGTATTCTACCTTGTTTATACCTGCAAGATCATGCCTAGTACTTCTGCACTGTGATTGGACACTCTGACCGTGGCTGACTCGTATTATGATCAATAGAAGTAAAAGTCTCTTGGATACATTTGTGGTCATGGTCAGTGGCACATGACAGCTTTATCAGAGCATTGTTGACAATAGCTACACCGAGCCACCAGTATTCTACCTTGTTTGCACCTGTAAGATCATGCCTAGTGCATCTGCACTGTGATTGGACACTCTGACCATGGCTGACTCATGTTATGATCAGTAGAAGTAAAAGTCACTTGGATACATTTGTGGTCATGGTCAGTGGCACATGCCAACTTTGTCAAGGCATTGCACACAATAGCCACACTGAGACGCCAGTATTGTACCTTGTTTGGACCTGTAAGATCATGCCTAGTATATCTGCACTGTGATAGGACACTGTGATCGTGGCTGACTCGTGTTATGATCAATTGAAGCAAAAGTCACTTGGATACATTTGTGGTCATGGTCAGTAGCACGTGCCAACATTGTCATGGCATTGCGCACAATAGCCACACCGAGACACAAGCATTCTACCTTGTTTGTACCTGCAAGATCATGCCTAGTAAATCTGCACTGTGATTGGACACTCTGACCGTGGCTGACTCGTATTATGATCAATAGAAGTAAACGTCACGTGGATACATTTGTGGTCATGGTCAGTGGCACATGCTAACTTTGTCAAGGCATTGCGCACAATAGCCATACCGAGCCACTAGTGTTTTACATTGTTTGTACCTGTAAGGTCATGCCCAGTATATCTGCACTATGATTTGATACTCTGACCGTGGCTGACGCGTGTTATGATACGTAGAAGTTAAAGTCACCTGGTAAACTTTGTGGTCGTGGTCAGTGGCACATGCCAACTTTGTCAAGGCATTGCGCACAGTAGCCACAACATGTCACCAGTATTGTACCTTGTTTGTACTGTAAGATAATGCCTAGTACATCTTCACTGTGATTAGGCACTCTGATCGTGGCTTACTCGTATTATGATCAATAGAAGTTAAAGTCACTTGGATACATTTGTGGTCATGGTCAGTGGGACATGCCAATTTTTTCAAGGCATTGCACGCAATAGCCACACCGAGCCACCAGTATTGTACCTTCTTTCCACCTGCAAGATCATTCGTAGTAAATCTGCACTGTTATTGGACACTCTGACTGTGGCTGACTTGTGTTATGATCAATAGAAGTAAAAGTCAAATGGATACACTTGTGGTCAAGGTCAGTGGCACATGCCAACTTTGTCAAGGCATGGCGCACAATAGCCACACTGGGCCACCAGTATTGTACCTTCTTTCCACCTGCAAGATCATGCTTAGTACATCTGCACTATGATTGGACACTCTGACGATGGCTGACTTGTGTTATGACTCATAAACGTTTAAGGTACTTGATAAACTTTGTGGTCATGGTCTGTGGCACATGCCCACTTTTGCAAGGCATTGCGCACAGTAGCCACAACATGTCACCAGTATTGTACCTTCTTTCCACCTGCAAGATCATGCTTAGTACATCTGCACTATGATTGGACACTCTGACGATGGCTGACTTGTGTTATGACTCATAAACGTTTAAGGTACTTGATAAACTTTGTGGTCATGGTCTGTGGCACATGCCCACTTTTGCAAGGCATTGCGCACAGTAGCCACAACATGTCACCAGTATTGTACCTTCTTTCCACCTGCAAGATCATGCTTAGTACATCTGCACTATGATTGGACACTCTGACGATGGCTGACTTGTGTTATGACTCATAAACGTTTAAGGTACTTGATAAACTTTGTGGTCATGGTCTGTGGCACATGCCCACTTTTGCAAGGCATTGCGCACAGTAGCCACAACATGTCACCAGTATTGTACCTTCTTTCCACCTGCAAGATCATGCTTAGTACATCTGCACTATGATTGGACACTCTGACGATGGCTGACTTGTGTTATGACTCATAAACGTTTAAGGTACTTGATAAACTTTGTGGTCATGGTCAGTGGCACAAGCCAACCTTATCAAGGCATTGCACGCAATAGCCACACCGAGCCACCAGTATTGTACCTTGTTTGCACCTACAAGTTAATGCCTAGTAAATATGCACTGTTATTGGACACTCTGACGGTGGCTTACTTGTGTTATGATCAATAGAAGTAAAAGTCAAATCGATACATTTGTGGTCATGGTTAGTGGCACATGCCAACTTTGTCAAGGCATTACGCACAATAGCCATACCAAGCCATCAATATTCTACCTTGTTTGTACCTGCAAGATCATGCCTAGTACATATGCACTGTGATTGGACACTCTGACTGTGGCTGACTCGTGTTATGATCAATAGAAGTAAAAGTCAGTTGGATACATTTTGTGGTCATGGTCAGTGGCACATGCGAACGTTTTCAAGGCATTGTGCAGAATAGCCACACTGTGCCACCAGTATTCTACCTTGTTTGCACTTGCAAGATCATGCCTAGTACATGTGCACTGTTATTGGACACTCTGACCGTGGCTGACTTGTGTTATGACTCATAAACGTTTAAGGTACTTGGTAAACTTTGTGGTCATGGTCAGTGACACATGCCATCTTTGTCAAGGCATTGCGTACAATAGCCGTGCCAAGCCACCGGGGTTTTACCTTGTCTACACCAGCAAGGTCATGCATATTAGATGTGTACTGCGATTGGGTACTCTGACCGTGGCTGACTCGTGCTATGATTTGTAGAAGGTAAAGTCACTTGGTAAACTTTGTGGTCATGGTCTGTGGCACATGCCAACTTTTGCAAGGCATTGCGCACAATAGCCACACCTAGCCACCAGTATTCTACCTTGTGTGAACCTGCAAGATCATGCCTAGTACATCTGCACTGTTATTGGACACTCTTACCGTGGCTGACTCGTGTTATGATCACTATAAGTAAAAGTCACTTGGATATATTTGTGGTCATGGTCAGTGGCACATGCCAGTTTTGTCAAGGCATTGTGCACAATAGGCACACCAAGTCACCAGTATTCTACATTTTTTATACCTGAAAGGTCATGCCCATTACATCTGCACTGTGACTCGACACTCTGACCGTGGCTGACTCGTGTTATGATTCATGGCCGTTTCAGGTACTTGGTAAACGTTTCGGTCATGGTAAGTGGCACATGCCAACTTTGTCAAGGCATTGTGCACAATACCCGTGCCAAACCACTGATTTTTACCCTGTTTATACCTGCAAGGTCATGCATACTAGATGTGCACTGTGATTGGGTACTCTGACCATGGCTGACTCGTGTTATGATTCGTAGAAGTTAAAGTCACTTGGTAAACTTTGTGGTCATGTTTAGAGGCACATGCCAACTTTGTCAACGCATTGCGCACAATAGCTACACCGAGCCACCAGTATTCTGCCTTTTTTGCACCCGCACGATCATGCCTAGTACATCTGCACTGTGATTGGACACTCTGACCGTGTCTGACTGGTGTTATGAACAATAGAAGTAAAAGTCACTTGGATACATTTGTGGTCATGGTCAGTGGAACATGCCAACTTTGTCAAGGCATTGCGCACAATAGCCACACCGAGCCACCAGTATTCTATCCTGTCTGTACCTGCAAGGTCATGCCCAGTATATCTGCACTGTGATTGGACACTCTGACCGTGGCTGACTCGTGTTATGATTCATAGCCGTTTAAGGTACTTGGTGAACTTTGTGGTCATGGACAGTGGCTCATGCCAACTTTGTCTAGGCATTGCGCACAATAGCCACACCGAGCCACCAGTATTCTACCTTTTTTATACCTGTAAGGTTATGTTTAGTATATCTACACTGTGACTGGACACTCTGGCCTGGATGACTCATTTAGTTCAATAGAAGTAAATGTCACTTAGATACATTTGTGGTCATGTTTAGTGGCACATGCCAACTTAGTCAGGGCCTTGCGCATAATAGCCACACCGAGCCACCAGTATTCTACCTTGTTTGTACCTGCAAGATCATGCCTAGTACATCTGCACTCCGATTGGACAGTATGTCCGTGGCTGACTCCTGTTATGATCAATAGAAGTAAAAGTCACTCGGATACATTTGTGGTCATGGGTAGTGGCACATGCCAACTTTGTCAAGGCATTGCACACAATAGCCACACCGAGCCACCCGTATTCTACCTTGTTTACACCTGCAAGTTCATGCCCAGTATATCTGCACTATTATTGGACATTCTGACCGTGGATGACTCGTATTATGATTCATAGCCGTTTAAGGTACTAGGTACACTTTGTAGTCATGGTCAGTGGCACATGCCAACTTTGTCAATGCATTGCGCACAATAAACGTGCCAAGCCACCGGTTTTTTACCTTGTTTATACCTGCAATGTCATGCATATTAGATGTGCGCTGTGATTGGGCACTTTGCCCATGGCTTACTCGTGTTAGGATTCTTAGAAGTTTAAGGTACTAGGTAAACTTTGTGGTCATGGTCAGTTGCACGTGCCAACTTTGTCAAGGCATTGCGGACAATAGCCACACCGAGCCACCCATGTTCTACATTGTTTATACCTGCAAGGTCATGCTTAGTTTATATGCACTGTGACTGGACACTCTGTCCGTGGCTAACTCGTGTCATGATTCATAGCCGCTTAAGGTACTTGGTAAACTTTGTGGTCATGGTCAGTGGCTCATGTCAACTTTATCAAGGCATTACGCACAATAGCCACACCGAGCCACCAGTATTGTACCTTGTTTACACCTGCAGGATCATGCCTAGTACATCTGCGCTGTGATTGGACACTCTGACCATGGCTGACTCGTGTTATGATTCGTAGAAGTTAAAGTCAATTGGTAAACGTTGTGGTCATGGTCAGTGGCACATGCCAACTTTGTCTAGGCATTGCGCACAATAGCCTCACCGCGCCACCAGTAATCTACCTTGTTTGCACTTGCAAGATCATGCCTAGTACATCTGCACTGTGAATGGACACTCTGACCGTGGCTGACTCGTTTTATGATCAAATGAATTAAAAGTCACTTTGATATATTTGTGGTCATGGTCAGTGGCAGATGCCAACTTTGTCAAGGCATTGCGCACGATGACCACACCGAGCCACCAGTATTCTACCTTGTTTGTACCTGCAAGGTCATCTCCAGTATATCTACACTGTGATTGGACACTCGGACCGTGGCTGACTCGTATTATAATCAATATAAGTAAAAGTCACTTGGATACATGTGTGGTCATGGTCAGTGGCTCATGCCAACTTTGTCAAGGCATTGTGCACAATAGCCACACCAAGCCACTAGTATTATACCTTGTTTGCACCTGTAAGATCGTGCATAGTACATCTGCACTGTGATTGGACACTCTGACCGTGGCTGACTCGTGTTATGTTCAATACAAGTAAAAGTCATTTGGATACATTTGTGGTCATAGTCAGTGGCACATGTCAAATTTTTCAAGGCATTGCGCACAATAGCCACACCGATCCACCAGTATTCTACCTTGTTTGTACCTGCAAGATCATGCCCACTATATCTGCAATGTGATTGGACACTCTGACCGTGGCTGACTCGTGTTATGATTCATAGCCGTTTAAGGTACTTGGTAAACTTTGTGGTCATGGTCAGTGGCACATGCCAACTTTGTCAAGGAATTGCGCACAATAGCCGTGCCAAGCCACTGGTTTTACCTTGTCTATACCTGTAAGGTCAGGCATACTAGATGTGCACTGTGATTGGTTACTCTGACCGTGGCTGCCTCGTGTTATGATTCGTAGAAGTTAAAGTCACTTGGTAAGCTTTGTGGTCATGGTCAGTGGCACATGCCAACTTTGTCAAGGCATTGGGCACAATTGCCAAACTGAGCCACCAGTATTCTACCTTTTTTATACATGCAAAATCATGATTAGTACATCTGCACTCTGATTGGACACTCTGACCGTGGCTGACTCGTGTTATGGTCAATAGAAGTTAAAGTCACTTGGATATATTTGTGGTCATGGTCAGTGGCACATGCCAACTTTGTCAAGGCATTGCGCACAATAGCCACACTTAGCCACCAGTACTCTACCTTGATTATACCTGCAAGGTCATGCCCAGTATACCTACAGTGTGATTGGACAGTCTGACCGTGGCTGACTTGTGTTATGATTCATATCCGTCTAAGGTACTTGGTAAACGTTGTGGTCATGGTCAGTGGCACATGGCAACTTTGTCAAGGCATTGCGCACAATAGCCACACCGAGCCACCAGTATTCTACCTTGTTTGTACCTGCAAGGTCATGCCCAGTTTGTCTGAACTGTGATTGGACACTCTGACCGTGGCTGACTCCTGTTATGATTCATAGCCGTTTAAGGTACTTGGTAACCTTTCTGGTCATGGTCAGTGGCACATGCCACCTTCGTCAAGGCATTGTGCACAGTAGCCGTGCCAAGCCTCCGGGTTTTTAACTTGTCTATACCTGCAAGGTCATGCATATTAGATGTGCACTATGAGTGGACACTCTGACTGTGGCTGACTCGTGTTATGATCAATAGAAGAAAATGTCACTTGGATACTTTTGTGGACATGGTCAGTGGCACATGCCAACTTTGTCAAGGCATTGCGCACAATAGTCGTGCCAAGCCACCAGTTTCTTACCTTTGTTTATACCTGCAAGGTCATGCATATTAGATGTGCACTGTGATTGGACACTCTGGCTGTGGCTGACTCGTGTTATGATTCACAGCCGTTTGAGGCACTTGGTAAACTTTGTGGTCATGGTCAGTGGCACATGCCAACTTTGTGAAGGCATTGCGCACAATAGACGTGCGAATCCACCGATTTTTTACCTTGTTTATACCCGTAAGGTCATGCGTAGTACATCTGAACTGTGATTGGGCAGTCTGACCGTGGCTGACTCGTGTTATGATTCATAGCCATTTAAGGTACTTGGTAAACTTTGTGGTCATGGTCAGTGGCACATGCCAACTTTGTCATGGCATTGCACACAATAGCCACACCGAGCCACCAGTATTATATGGTGTTGATAGCAGGAAGGTCATGTCTAGTACATCTGAAATGTGATTGGGCACTCTGACTGTGGCTGACTGTTAATGATGTTTCGTTCATCCACCGGAGTATGGGGGGGGGGGGGGAGGAGGAGCTGGGCCCGGGTTCAAGAGGAGGAGGGGGAGGTCGACGAATCATCCGACGACCGCTCGATCGAGGAAAGAAATTGCGAGAAGGGCAGTTCAATTCCGAGGAGCGACGGGGTGCAAAGGAAGATATTGCGGCGGACGCCGTCACCCGACCAGACCTGCCGAGAGGAGAGGAAGGCGGACCGAGGCTGGCTTGATGGTAGCGGAACCGCGTCCAAACCTCAAAAGGAGGAGCGGTACTCGAGGCACCTTATCCAACGGCATTTTGATGTGCGAGCTGCGAAAGGGGCTAGCCAGCGGAATGGGGTCTTGGGAAGCGGTGCGAAGAGAAGATACGAAGAGGAGGACGAGAAGAGGGCCGACTGCTGACGAGAACCAACTGCTAATGCAATATTGTTGATCCTGAGCTGCAAAGACGCTGAAGCTGACGGTGGAACACTCACATTGGATGATTCTGCTCCCAACTCACGAGACAGCATTCACCATTGGCGAGCGACGTTGCTGACCTCTCGCCTGACCCGGGTGTGGGAGGCTGGCCATGCAGCCGTTGGCCGGACTGAGAGATTGCTGACCCTCAGTCGAAATCAGACCGTCGAGCGGGACCCACGTCCCGTCTTGCGACAGGTTAGAGTATGGAAGCTATACCGGATCAGGAGTGTAGGAGAAGTGTGTGTGTGAGAGGGTGTGCTGCCATCCCCGGATGGAAAGGCCGCTTCCAGAGGAGCACATCACGGAGCCATCATGGCCTGGTCCTGAGTTCCCACGGGAGTACCAGGCACCCAGCTCCAGGTGCGGTCCCCGAGACTCTCCAATGTCCTTCTACGCCATCTGCAACTGCTGCAATGTGCCCCGTCCGCTTGGCGCACGCACGGTTCTGGGAGTGATGCAATGGTCGCATCATCCTGCCGGTGGAGCCGTGGAGCAGTTCTGGCAACC
>SZWC01002361.1:179707-192901 GCA_023375785.1 Penium margaritaceum | reverse complement strand
TGCAAGCAATCGGCTGGCAGCACAAGATTCAACCAACAACTAAGGTGTTCATGAATGCATACGGCGACATGGACGCAGGACACGGTGTCGTACGTGGATGACCTTCCCCTGCAGGTGGGCCTCATCCACAAAGTTGTGCGGGTGCAGGTCATGGTGGCCTGCACCTACGATGTCCTGCTAGGAACAGACTATCTCATCCCCCGACAAGCAAGCCTGTTCTATGCGGACGGAGTCATGCTGTTAACTTCATCAGGGTATACCACCTATACAGCTCTGATTGTGGGCCCAAGGACGTCAATGCCTACAAAGTTTGGTCACCCCTTCTCCCTGGAAGAAGCCCGTGCTGAAGACCACGCAGCCAGGAATTCTATCATGGCATCTCCAAGCATGATGCCCCTCCCGTGATTGCGCCACAAGCCGAGGAAGAAGAGCTGATGGATTGCACATCCACACCCCAGTAGCCATGCCTTGAACGAGCACAAGCTACTCCGACGGATGATCGACCGCAGCTCCCCATGGGACCGATACCCAAACCGTCAGCTGAATCCCCCACATGGCTGTTCCTTCCCACGACAGAGCGCCACCCTACTGACCTAAGCCGGGCCTCGATCACCTCACCTCATCCAGGGCCTCTTCAGGTGTCGAGCAGCCCACTCGTACCGGTGACCACACAGCCAACAATCCCAAATGATCTTGCCGAGGAGGCGAAGCGCAAAGGGAAAATGCTGTTGTGTGACAACAACACTGCCATTTGTGAAGATGTCAGTTCAGAAGACTCAGATGAAGAACCCATGAGTGACGTCGGCTGGCTGCGCCTCGATGATGAGCCACCTCCACGTCAACCATAGGCCCTCACTATCTCCTCATGTGGCTCCCGTAATTTCAACTTGCAGGTATATGATTATTGGGATCCAGACCCTGATCTCGGAGCCGGTCTGGTGGGGGATGAAGAACTGCCACCACCCACAGTCCTACATTNCCAACGATGGGACCACATGCTCCATGAGCACCTAACTGAGGAGCAAAGGTAGGAAGTCAAGGAGCTTATCATCTACCACAAAGAAATATGTGCAAACAAGTCAACAGATATCGGAGCAGTCGACACGGTCCATGTCATTAACACAGGAGACGCAACTGCACATAAGAAGAAGGCTCGACGCCTGCTCCAGGACCAGAAGGACATCATCAATGAGGGCTTGCGTGAGCTCAAGGAACAGGGCGTGATTGTGGAAGTGAAAAGGAACAGGGCCTGGCGTGGCGCCCGGAGCGTTAGCTTCATCGGCAGCAGCAGCTGAGCAGCGGCAGCAAGAGGCGCTGCCTTTTACAGCAGCTGCACCCGGTGCGGCACCCAGAGTGCCAGCGCCACTAGCAGCAACAGCAGAGCAACGGGGACAGGAGGTACTGCCTTCTACGACAGCTACACCCGGCGTGGCACCCGGAGTGCCAGCGCCACCAGCAGTAGTACCAGAGTTGTGGGGACAAGAGGTGCTGCCTTCTGTGGCAGCTGCACTTGGCGCGGCGCCCGAGGCGCAAGCACCAGCAGCAGCACCAACAGATCAGCGGGGATAGGAGGCGTTGCCTTCTGCGGCAGCCGCACCCGGTGTAGCGGCCGGAGTGCCAATGCCACCAGCAACAGCAGCAAAGCAGCAGGGACAGGTGGCGCTGCCTTCTGTGGCAACTGCATCTGGTGCGACGCCCAGAGCGCCCGCACCATCCGCAGCAGCAGCAAAGCAGCGCGAGCAAGAGGTGCTGCCCTCTGCGGTAGTTGTACCCGGCACGGCGCCCGGAGCGCCAGCACCAACGGCAACAGCAGTAGAGCAGCCGGAGCAGGATGCGCTGCCTCCTGCGGTAGCTTCATCCAGCGCGGCGCCTGGAGCGCCAGTGCCACCAGCAGTAGCAGTAGAGTAGCGGGGATAGGAGGCGCTGCCTTGTGTGGCAGCTGCAGAAGAACAACATGAGCAGGAGGTGCTGCCTTCTGCGACAACTGCACCCGACGCGGCACCTGAGGCGCAAGCACCACGAGAAGAAGCAGCAGAGCAGCAGGGACATGAGACACTGCCTTCTATGGCAGCCGCACCCGACGCGGCGCTCGGAGCGCTAGCACCACCAGTAGCAGCAGTAGAGCAGCGGGGACAAGAGGCGCTGCCTTCTGCGACAACTCCACTTGGCGCGGCACCCGGAGCGCCAGCACCATCGGCAGTAGCAGCAAAGCAGCGGGAGCAGGAGGCGCTGCCCTCTGCGGCAGCTATACCCGGCGCGGCACACATAGCGCCAGTACCATTGGCAACAGCAGCACAGCAGTGGGAGCAGGAGGTGCTGCCTCCTGTGGCAGCTTCATCCAACGCGATGCTCGGAGTGCCAGTGCCACCAGTAGTAGCAGCAGAGCAGCGGGGATAGGAGGCGCTGCCTTCTACGGCAGCTACACCTGGCGCGGCGCCCGAAGTGTCAGGACCATCGGCAGTAGCAGCAGAATAGCGGGAGCAAGAGGTGCTGCCTTCTGCGGCAGTTGAACTCCATCGGCGCCAGAGGCGCAAGCACCATGAGCAGTAGTAGCAGAGCAGCGAAGACAGGAGGCACTTTCTTCTACGACAGCCGCACCCGGCACGGCGCCTGGAGTGCCAGCGCCATTAGCAGCAGCAGTATAGCAGCGGGGACAGGAGGCACTGCCTTTTGCGGCAACTGCACCTGGTGCGGCGCCCGGAGCACCAGCACCATCGGCAATAGCAACAAAGCAGCAGGAGCAAGAGGTACTGCCTTCTACGACAGCTGCACCCGGTGTGCTGCCCGGAGCGCCTGCACCATCGGCACCAGCAGCGAAGTAGCGGGAGCAGGAGGTGCTGCCTCCTGCGGCAGCTGCACCCGGCGTGGCACTCAGAGCGCCAGCACCGCCAGCAGCAGAAGCAAAGCAGCGGGGACGGGAAGCGCTGCCTTCTACGGCAGCTGCACCTGGCGCGGCGCCCGGAGCGCCAGCACCATTGGCAACAGCAGTAAAATAGCGGGAGCAGGAGGTGCTGCCTTTTGCGGCAACTACACTCGGTGCGGCGCTTGAGGCGCAAGCACCACCAGCAGCAGCAGCAGAGCAGCGAGAATAGGAGGTGTTCCCTTCTGCAAAAACCAAACCCGGCGCGGTGCCCAGCGCGCCAGCGCCACCAACAGCAGAGCAGCACGGGCACGAGGTGCCTCCCCCTGCGGCAGCTGCACCCGGCGTGGCGCCCGGAGCGCTAGCACCACTAGCAGCAGTAGTAGAGTAGCGAGGACAGGAGGCACTGCCTTCTGCGGCAGCTGCACCTGGCACAACGCCCGGAGCGCCAGCACCATCGGCAGCAACAGTAGATGAGCGGGGACAAGAGGTGTTGCCTTCTACGGCGGCTGTACCCAGCGTGGTGCCCCGAGCGCCAGCGCCACCAGTAGTAGCAGTAGAGCAGCGGAGACAGGAGGTACTGCTGTTTGTGCTAGTAGCACCCGGCGCGGCGCCCGGAGTGCCAGCGCCACCAGTAGCAGCAGCAGAGCAGCGGGGACAGGAGGTGCTGCCTTCTGCGGCAGCTGCACCCAGTACGGCGCCCGAGGCGTAAGCACCACCAGCAACAACAACAGAAGAGCAGCGGGAGGAGCAACGGAAGAAGAAACAAAAAGGGCCCCAAAGAGCTGGACTGGGAGAAAAGAAGCAATGAAAAGAGGCGGAGAAATAGGGAGAGGAAAAGGAGCCTATACCCATGCGAGAAGAACACCACAGCTTGCTAAATGCTCCTCCTTCAAGATGGGAGCCACTTCCCCCTGATGATAGATCTCTATGGCCAACCAGTTCCTGGCTGGAAGCGGAAGCACGATCAGGACAACACACACCCACACAAGGGGAAGAGGAGCAGCGGCATGAAGAGCTAGAATTAAGCATCAAGGCGGATGATCAGGATGAAGAGGAAGGACAGGAGGAGGTGGCTCTGTAACTCTGTGCAACATTTAAGAACCCGGTTGCCACTAAGGGAGAGGTGGTGTACGAGGGATGCAAGGCCAACCTACATTTGGCGTGTTACGACTTGGAACTGGACACCGTGCACGACATGAAGATGTGTCAGGTCTGTGCACTANATAGGGAGAGGAAAAGGAGCCTGTACCCATGCGAGAAGAACACCACAGCTTGCTCAATGCTCCTCCTTCAAGATGGGAGCCACTTCCCCCTGATGATAGATCTTTATGGCCAACCAGTTCCCGGCTGGAAGCGGAAGCACGGTCAGGACAACAGACACCCACGCAAGGGGAAGAGGAGCAGCGGCATGAAGAGCTAGAATTAAGCATCAAGGCGGATGATCAGGATGAAGAGGAAGGACAGGAGGAGGTGGCTCTGTAACTCTGTGCAACATTTAAGAACCCGGTTGCCACTAAGGGAGAGGTGGTGTACGAGGGATGCAAGGCCAACCTACATTTGGCGTGTTACGACTTGGAACTGGACACCGTGCACGACATGAAGATGTGTCAGGTCTGTGCACTAAATATGAAGGAGAGCATGGGGGTAGACAGTGAGGAGGAACTGCGGAAAGAAAGGGAGGAGGAAAGGATCCGCTCGGGGATGGGGGCCACGGCTGGGATATCCAGTGTGCTGCAGGATGAGAAGGAACCCTGTGGTAACTGTGAAGAGCCGATGGACGCTACCACTTTGTTCCGCTGCTACGTGTGTAGACATCCTATGCATGCAGCCTGCCAGGATCCAAAGATAAGGATGCGCCGGAAGGTGATAGGATGCAAGAAGTGTGCACCTCTCATGCTCGCAAAAGCAGACAAATAGGACAGGAGGAAGAACAGGCCCGCACCCAAGTGGTGTATTGAGAGGTGTGAAGCCTGCGGAGAGCCGTACGACCCCATGGAGGCAACCTGGTGCTATGAAGGTAAAGCACCCCTCCACTACAAGTGTGGGACGGAGATTCCGGGGTTGGGACGACATTGCAAGAGCTGCATCTGAAGGCTGGTTGAATAAGAATAAGAGATGGACAAGGAGGGTGGAAAGGCTGCTGGACCAAGTGTGCCCGGGATGGAGGAGACGGAGGAGTGCGGGAGGTGCAAGCGGCCAGTCAGGACACAGAAGAAACACTGATTCTATTACAAGGTGGCCCTCCACTATATCTGTGGAGAAGAGGAGCTGTTGCAACAGAAGGCAGTGCATGTCTGTCCGGCCTGTATGCCGGAGCTGAAAGGGAGAATGCGGAAAGAAAGAGAGGAGCAGGGAGGGGGAGGTCGGCAAGCGGCATAACTGGAGTGGAGCCTGTACTGTACAGAGTATGGTAACCGCAATGCCACCGAGTGGTGTGAGGGATGCTACCAGCCGCTCCATTGACCTTGCGGGCAGGTGCTGCGAGGGGTAGGACATCACTGCGACAAATGTGCGGCAAAGATACGACTCCTCGAGGCCCGGGCACGGGATAAGAAGCAACAGAGAGAGGAAGAATGGCAGGGCGCGGGGGAAAGGGCAACGCCACGCTCATACGCAGATGCACACCCAGTGGAACAACTCTACCGCAATACAGTGGCACTGTCCGGACCGGAGGGAGTAGCGGCTCGGAAGGCAGTGTTGGCAATGAGGGCGTTGGGGAACAGGGATGTCCCCGAAGTAAGAAGGAAGGTGCTGGCTATGGTGAATGAGGCGTTGGCCGTGACACCTCAGTGGTGCCTCTTCCAAAATGAGCCGCCACCGGGAGCACCGAGGCCACCAACCCCACAGGGACCAGATGTGCGATCCCATCCTCATCCACCCCCGGCGGATAATCGATCTACCCAGCGCTCTGACATACCAAGCGCACCAGGAAGGACGCAGCAAGGACCGGGAGCTGAGGCTAGGGGAGGAGGAATGAAACCAGGACGCTCAGGGGCACTGGGACGGGCCGGTGCTCCGGTGGATGATGCACCGGCATGCCGGTGGATCCATCGTGCCACCTCGAGAGGACAACACAGGGGGAGAGGAGCAGAGAGGGGCCCCCATCGCCCTTCACTGGCAAGGGGATCAACATCGGGAGGACTGCGAGGGACGCCCACGGGAGTGCAAGGGAAGGCAGCAGTGACAGGCGCGGGGATTGCGTGAAGCCCATGGAGTGGAAATGTTGGGTCGCTGATGGATCCAGGAAGGGGTGAGGGAACAAAGAGGCCTGGGGTTGAAGCAGAAGTGAGACAGGGAAGTGCGAATAGGGATGCCATGGCAAGAGCAGGGCCAAGACGAGGCAGTTGGGTCAGGGGCATTGCAGCGGGAGGGGGAGAAACAAGGGGCGCAGGCGCAGGCAAGGAGCAGTAGGAGAGAAGACACCTTGTGCTGGTAATTGCCCGTGGTACGAGAAGATGGTACACCTGCCTGCCAGACAGTGCAGGCCTTGCAATTGCCACATGCATCAGGAGTGTGGAATGGCAGATGAAGAAGGAGGCTGGATCTACATGCCCTACCAAAAGGTCAAACAGGGAATACCCATAGAGGTGAGAGTCGTGCTCGGACAGGAGCACAATGCTGCGGCAGGCATTGAGTGCTGTGGCTATAGAAGACCGCTGGGATCTCCACACGGGAAATGCGACTATTGCAAGCGGGAAGCACACGCTGCCTGCATCAAGANCGCAGGCAAGGAGCAGTAGGAGAGAAGACACCTCGTGCTGGTAATTGCCCGTGGTACGAGAAGAGGGTACACCTGCCTGCCAGACAGTGCAGGCGTTGCAAGTGCCACATGCATCAGGAGTGTGGAATGGCAGATGAAGAAGGAGGCTGGATCTACATGCCCTACCAAAAGGTCAAACAGGGAATACCCATAGAGGTGAGAGTCGTGCTCGGACAGGAGCACAATGCTGCCGCAGGCATTGAGTGCTGTGGCTATAGAAGACCGCTGGGATCTCCACACGGGAAATGCGACTATTGCAAGCGGGAAGCACACGCTGCCTGCATCAAGACGAATGAAGAGGGGAGGAATAACTGCAGCGGTTATTAGATACGACCACGCACAGGCACGGTGGAAGGGGATTGCCCCAGTTGCTTGAGGGAGCTGAGAGGAGTGACCCCATGGTGTGAGAAGTGCGGATGTTTCTCACATAACGAATGTGTGAAGAAGGTGGGGGAAAGGAGGCTGCGTCACGGAGGGCGCATTGCATTGTATCAATGCCTCCGATGCACGAGTTCACAGAGGGAGCTGTGCGCCACATGCAGGGACCCAATTCGTGTCCGTAGGTGGCACTGTATCAGCTGCCATCAGCGGGTGTACCTCCCATGTGCCCGTCGCTATAGCAACACACAGACAGGTCTCCATGGACGACTCTGCCTGCCGTGTGAGGAGAGTGATGATATGAGAAGGAGGATGTAGGCAGAACAGAAGGAGGTAGCAAGGTGCTTGTAGGAGCCGTATGGAAGAGGAACAGGGGAGGAGAACGCAGGGTGACCCCACGCCAGAGCCCCACGGCGTGGAACGAAGAGATACGACAAGAAGGGCTCCACGGGATGGAACCGAGTCGTGGTCCGAGACGCGGGCAAGCAGGAGAGAGGAGAGATAAATTGGATATGAGTGATGAGGATGCTGGGAATGATATTGCGGCTAAGGACAAAGGCAGGAAGGCGGCATGACACTGCACAGTTTGCTGAGTCAAAGTAGAAGCATGGCCAGTGTAGCGAGTAAGTGACCGAGGCGTGGGCCAAAGGCCTCAGCGCCAAGGTCACGACAGTACAAAGTGCACATGGAAAAAGGAATGAACAACGTCGAGACGAAGGGAAAGCAAATGCAGCTCTAACCCAGCAAGAAGAACGTTGATGGACGGATGGAGGCAGTTGAAGAAGATGTGCCACAGCTTGGGGGCGGGCAGCGGAAAGCACCAAAGTGCCAGAGCGTCGAGCAGGCAACGGGAAGTAGCGAAAGTGCCATAGCTTGGAGGTGGGCAGCGGAAGGCAGCGGAAGTGCCACGGCATGGAGGCAGGTAATGAAAGAAGGCGGAGTGCCACAGCACGAAGGCGGGCAGCGGAAAGAAGGCGGAGTGCCACAGCACGGAGGCGGGCAACGGAAGGGAAAATGACTTAGACTGAATGGATGCAAGAAACACAAGGATGTTAGTGCTATGTGTATACTTTGCTAGTCTGGGTTACTAGAGTGCTCCTAGTGGAGCCGCTTGGGACTAGGCAGGGGAGTTCTCCTAGTGGAGAGTGGAGCTGCGGGGTGGAGGAGTGCTACTGGTGCCGGTCCACGTACTTCATGTTTGGGTGCGCACACATCTTGGTCTTGGAGGTGCGAGGAGGCGGACGTGGTCCGCGACTTTGTCGCGACGTGTGGAGCGGGCAGCACGGGAGAACGTGAGTCTTTTGTGTCGGTATGAGCACCGACCAGATCATCAGAGTTGAGCCTGATCACTTATTTTCTTTTATTCTTGTGTCACTGGCTCGATGGGTATTTCTGTAATATTATCCTGTTGTACCCCAACAGTCTTGTGCCATTGTTTCTTTTATTCTTCTGACACTGGCCCTCAATGGCACAAGTCATGAACGGTTCGGTGTATCCAGGAGATGTTGGTGTGACCACTCAGAGAAGCTTGATGCCCCCTTGGTCACAGGTTAAATCCTTCACCTTCTTCTTCTCCTGCAAGAGAGAATATTTTTGTAGAAGATAGGGATACTGCTGCCGGATGACGGAGAGGATCAAGATTGCGGGCTTTGGACAGGAGCCAGCACCTGTATCTTCGTGCTGGACTTCTTGACCGATGAGAAGGGCATTGATTAGTGCAGATTTGTGGTGGTGGCAATGCGGATGAGCGAGAGGATCGTCTGTTGGAGGAGGATGAAGGTAACGCAGTGGTGTCGATAAGATGAAGTTGGTGATTTGGTGTTGAAGATGATGGAGGAGAGTTGTTGGTCACAAAAGCTGGGTCTGGAGAGATGATGTTTGCTGAGGGGAACTGAGGTTGTGAAGTAGAGGACTTGTTGGTGGATTCAGGAGTGATGGTTAGGGTCGCTGCTTCTGTAGGAGTGTCAATGGTGAGAAGGTAGAGGGAGGAGCTGAGTGCTGTCATAGGATGACGGTCGGAAATGCTTGGGAGAGGTGAGAGAGGACAGACAACGTCAGATGCTTGAGGCGTGTTTGTTGGCTCATGGATGGCAGAGGACGATATGGGGTGTTTGCGTTGCTAGAGATGGTGGCGGACATGGTTCCATGCAACAATGGTCAGGCAGCTGAGGGCAAAAGAAGCATTGTTGTTCATAAGGATTTGAATGCTGGTGTTTGCGCGGAGGCAGAGGTAATGATTCTGGAGAGTCGTGTGGTTGCTGGGTTGTCTGTTGGGGATTGCAAGGAGTGAAGAGTGCCTGCTGTAGCTTGGTCCTTGTATGCTGATGTTGGTAGTGATGAGGGAGGCAGGTACAAAGCTTGAGCTGCTGAGAAAGGAGGGAGGAGTGTCAGATGCAGTGTTCCTGGATGCCTGCTGCGATTGAGAAAGATGCTAGTTTCNCTGCTGTTGTAATGACTGTTGCTGACGGCTTGGCAGGAACGCGCGTCGGCGAGGAGCTTTAGTCGGCAAAGGGAGGATGGAGGGTCTGAAGGTACAAGTAGTTGGTGAAACGTTTGAAGTGGTTGGTTTGAAGTGACAAAATGTGATAGATGGATGACTTTGCTTGAACGGCTGCGATGTCTGTAAAAGAAGGAGGATGGTCGGTTTCTGCTGCTGCTCCTGCTGCTGTTGTTGGAGTTTTACACCGTCACCGGGCCGCGCCCATACACGGATCAGTGAAGGTGGTCACACTTTGTAGGAGGAGGCTGTTTGTTTGCGAGGAATTGCTGTTGCTTCGGTGGAATGCGATGATGCTGCTGCTGGGGAAAGGACTGCTGGCGAATTGGTCATGGAGCGCTTTAGTGAAGTGCTTCAGGCGCCAGGAGATGTAGGCAGCGCGTGGAGGAGGATTGTTTGCTCAGAATCCTCTGCTGAACTCTGATACCATATCAGGATTTTGGAGGTGTTGCAGAGAGTGTGGAGAGTGATCTGGAGTGCGGGATGGAACCGAGTCGCCGTCCGAGGCGCGGGCAAGCAGGAGAGAGGAGAGATAACTTGGAGATGAGTGATGAGGATGCTGGGAATGATACTACGGCTAAGGACAAAGGCAGGAAGACTGCAGGACACTCCACAGTTTGGTGAGTCGAAGTAGAAGCATGGCCATTGTAGCGAGTAAGTGACCGAGGCGTGGACCGAAGGCCTCAGCGCCGAGGTCACGACAGTACGAAGTGCACACGGACAAAGGAATAGCTGACATCGAGATGAAGGGAAAGCGAATGTAGCTATAACCCAACGGGAAGAACGCTGATGGACGGATGGAGGAAATCGAAGAAGATGTGCCACAGCTTGGGGGTAGAAAGCGGAAAGCAGCGAAATGCCACGGCGTCGAGGCAGGCAACGGGAAGCAACGGAAGTGCCACAGCTTGGAGGCGGGTAGCGGAAGGCAACGGAATTGCCACGGCACGGAGGAAGGCAATGAAAGAAGGCGGAGTGCCACAGCACGAAGGTGGGCAGCGGAAAGAAGGCGGAGTGCCACAGTACGGAGGCGGGGCAACGGGAGGGAAAATGACTTAGATTGAATGGATGCAAGAAATACAAGGATGTGAGTGCTACGTATATACTTTGCTAGTGTGGGTTACTAGAGTGCTCCTAGTGGAGCCGCTTGGGACTAGGCAGGGGAGTTCTCCTAGTGGAGAGTGGAGCCGCGGGGTGGAGGANGATGCGAGGAGGCGGACGTGGTCCGCGACTTTGTCGCGACGTGTGGAGCAGGCCACACGGCGGGTTTTGGACAAGTGAGAATGGGGGAACGTGGGTCTTCGGTGTTGGTATGAGCACCAACCAGATCATCGGAGTTGAGCATCATCACTTATTTTCTTTTATTCTTGTGTCACCGGCTCGATGGGTATATCTGTGATATTTTCCTGTTGTACCCCAAGTCTTGTGCCATTGTTTCTTTTACTCTTCTGACAGTTTATACCTGCAAGGTCATGCATATTAGATCTGCACTGTGATTGGGCACTCTGACCGTGGCTGACTCGTGAAATGATCAATAGAAGTAAAGGTAAATTGGATACATTTGTGGTCATGGTTAGTGGCACATGCCAACTTTTGCAAGGCATTGCGCATAATAGCCACACCAAGCCATCAGTATTCTACCTTGTTTATACCTGCAAGGTCATGCCCCGTACATCTGCACTGTGATTGGACACTCTGACCGTGGCTGGCTCGTGTTATGATTCATAGCCGTTTAAGGTACTTGGTAAACTTTGCGGCCATGGTCAGTGGCACATGCCAACTTTGTCAAGACATTGCGCATAATAGCCATGCCAAGCCACCTGTTTTTTACCTTGTTTGTACCTGCAAGGTCATGCCTAGTATATCTGCACTGCGATTGGACACCCTGACCGTGGCTCACTCGTGTTATGATCAATAGAAGTAAAAGTCACTTGGATACATTTGTGGTCATGGTCGGTGGCACATGCCAACTTTGTCAAGGCATTGTGCACAATAGCCACACCGAGCCACCAGTATTCTACCTCGTTTGCACCTGCAAGATCATGCCTAGTACATCTGCACTGTGATTGGACACTCTGACCGTGGCTGACTCGTGTTATGAACAAAAGAAGTAAAAGTCACTTGGATACATTTGTGGTCATGGTCGGTGGCACATGCCAACTTTGTCAAGGCATTGTGCACAATAGCCACACCGAGCCACCAGTATTCTACCTCGTTTGCACCTGCAAGATCATGCCTAGTACATCTGCACTGTGATTGGACACTCTGACCGTGGCTGACTCGTGTTATGAACAAAAGAAGTAAAAGTCACTTGGATACATTTGTGGTCATGGTCGGTGGCACATGCCAACTTTGTCAAGGCATTGTGCACAATAGCCACACCGAGCCACCAGTATTCTACCTCGTTTGCACCTGCAAGATCATGCCTAGTACATCTGCACTGTGATTGGACACTCTGACCGTGGCTGACTCGTGTTATGAACAAAAGAAGTAAAAGTCACTTGGATACATTTGTGGTCATGGTCGGTGGCACATGCCAACTTTGTCAAGGCATTGTGCACAATAGCCACACCGAGCCACCAGTATTCTACCTCGTTTGCACCTGCAAGATCATGCCTAGTACATCTGCACTGTGATTGGACACTCTGACCGTGGCTGACTCGTGTTATGAACAAAAGAAGTAAAAGTCACTTGGATACATTTGTGGTCATGGTCGGTGGCACATGCCAACTTTGTCAAGGCATTGTGCACAATAGCCACACCGAGCCACCAGTATTCTACCTCGTTTGCACCTGCAAGATCATGCCTAGTACATCTGCACTGTGATTGGACACTCTGACCGTGGCTGACTCGTGTTATGATTCATAGCCGTTTAAGGTACTTGGTAACCTTTGTGGTCATGGTCAGTGGCACATGCAAACTTTGTCAAGGCATTGCGCACAATAGCCGTGCCAAGCCACCGGTTTTTTACCTTGTTGATACCTGCAAGGTCATGCATATTAGATGTGCACTAAGAGTGGACACTCTGACTGTGCCTGACTCGTGTTATGATCAATAGAAGTAAAAGTCACTTGGATACATTTGTGGTCATGGTTAGTGGCACATGCCAACTTTGTCAAGGCATTGCGCACAAGAGTCGTGCCAAGCCACCGGTTTCTTACATTTGTTCATACCTGCAAGGTCATGCATATTACATGTGCACTGTGATTGGACACTATGGCTGTGGCTGACTCGTGTTATGATTCATAGCTGTTTAAGGTACTTGGTAAACTTTGTGGTCATGATCAGTGGCACATGCCAACTTTGTTAAGGCATTGCGCACAAAAGCAGTGCAAAGCCACTGTTTTTTCTACCTTATTTATACCTGCACGGTCATGCGTAGTACATCTGACCTGTGATTGGGCACTCTCACCGTGGCTGACTCGTGTTATGATTCATAGCCGTTTAAGGTACTTGGTAAACTTTGTGGTCATGGTCAGTGGCACATGCCAACTTTGTCATGGCATTGCACACAATAGCCACACCGAAACACCAGTATTCTACCTTGTTTGTACCTGCAAGGTCACGCCCAGTATATCTGCACTGTGTTTGGACACTCTGACCGTGGCTGACTGGTGTTACGATGAATAGAAGTAAAGGTCACTTGGATACATTTGTGGTCATGGTCAGTGGCACATGCCAACTTTGTCAAGGCATTGC
>SZWC01002361.1:167948-179440 GCA_023375785.1 Penium margaritaceum | reverse complement strand
GCTGAAGCTGACGGTGGAACACTGACATTGGACGCTTCTGCTCCCGACTCACGAGACAGCGTTCACCATTGGCGAGCGACGTTGCTGACCTCTCACCTGACCCGGGTGTGGGAGGTTGGCCCTGCAGCCGTTGGCCTGACTGAGAGATTGCTGCCCCTCGGTCGAAACCAGACCGTCGAGCGAGACCCGCGTCCCGTCTCGCGACAGGTTAGAGAAGGGAAGCTAGACCGGATCAGGAGTGTAGGAGAAGTGTGTGTGTGAGAGGGTGTGCTGCCATCCCCGGATAGGAAGGCCGCTTCGTGAAGAGCACATCACGGAGCCATCATGGCCTGGTCCTGAGTTCCCACAGGAGCACCACCCACCCAGCTCCAGGTGCGGTCCCCGAGACTCTCCAGTGTCCTTCTACGCCATCTGCAACTGCTGCAATGTGCCCTGTCGGCTTGGCGCACGCACGGTTCTGGGAGTGATGCAATGGTCGCATCATCCTGCCGATGGAGCCGTGGAGCAGTTCTGGCAACCGTGGCTGCAGAGACTTCCCCACGACGACGAGCCCCAGTGCGTGGAGAGCTGGCAGGAGGTCGCGCGTGACGTCGGGTGGCGTGCTGCAGAGGCGGCTGAAGAGCGGACCAAGGCGTATCGCCTCAGCCCGCTCTTCAGCGGGCCGTTAGGAGGAATTCTCTCAACGAGTGTCATGTTGTCCGATGCATGATTGACCGCCGGTGACTGATTAAAGTGAGAGAAACTAACAGTTGGAATAACCACATTGATTGTCCTGAGATTAGTCGAAATCCCGGCCAGAGAAGTACGGGTCATTAGGAGAAGGAATGTGTGTGTGATATATTCCCGGCACTAATTCGGTGGATGATTCGTTGCATGATCAAGAAATGTTACCCGGTTGATGGAACGTGCTTTGATCAAACTAGAGCAAAAAGAGTGATACAGGACAGGGCAGAGTTGGAAAAGGAAAGTAAGCGGAGCCGCGGGGATAGCGCGGAACGAACCACACCTAAGGAGCTGATCCTCGCATACTGTCTCTCCCGATTCCGGCCGAAGGCGAAAAGGGGTATAATAGTGTTAATGGTACGGTGAGTATGGACTCACTTATTTTCTGTGACGAGTGTGAAATGTACCTGCAGATCTGTGTATAATCCAAAACGCGGTTCTCTAAGGAGGGAGCTGTCGAATCTTCCACCGGACGGAAGACACCGCAGGCCATCCGTCACCGCAACCCCAACAATTTCCCTGATCATGGTGGTGTGTCCGTGCCAACCTACAAGGCGTAAGGATAGAGCGACCGTGCTGGTGAATCATTTAGCTGTACCATTGGCGATGCACGGATGAGCCCCAACGCACTCCACGTCTCCGAAAAAGAAATGATGAGGCGAACCGCCACCACGCGTCATTACGAGAGAAGCCCAGAAGATCCTCCAGGGCTGGACCCTAGATTTGAGTGGGATCAGGTGGATGATCAGTCCCCGCAGTTGTACAACAAAGGAGATGAGACGGACCCCGACGAAGAAGAAGAATTTAACCTGCGACGGCTTGAGGAACTCCATGAATGGAAGGCTATCCGACAGGCACGGTTGGCCAATCCCTTGCAGGAGGACCTAGAGGAAGACGACACACGCCACCCAGACGGGCAGCGCAACTCCATGCAAGTGGAAAACTATGTATCAGACGAAGAGCAGGAGCTTGAGGCGGATGAAGGGCCCGTCTTGCTCCATAAAGTCACGACGCCAGATGGAAGGACTGTTTACAAGGCAGTGGACATGACGCCAACGCATGACGCACCGCGGCGCCTCGAGGTCTCTACCCCAAGGGCGTCCTCACCTACACCTTCTGTCACCCATGACGAGGATTGTGCAGACTTGGACGATGCCCAGGAGCACCAAGCAGGGGAAGAAGAAGTATTGTTGGATCACCCTTCGGTGCAGGCTTTACACGCCCTGCATCAACTCGTCACCTTCTGTCCTCCGGCATTCCCATCTCGCCCAACAATTCACCCTCGTCGACCGGCCTCCGACAGCGGTGTGTCTCCACCACGAACAGAGAGGAACTTGGAGGCGGTGGGAAAACGGAAAAAGGAAACCCGATGGGAAGGCCCATCTATCGTGACTTCACGTCGCACAGATGCTGGGCAACAACCCCAACACCAACAGCAAACGAGCAAGGCATCCTCCGTTTTGGGAGCGTCGCGCCGCCGAGAAGTCCCAGCTCAAGGAGGAATCAATGCTTCATCCACGGTTGGACCCACCAGACAAGTACAAGCCTTGGGGGACACGCACATCCTAACAGGGGCTCCGTCAACCAAATATACCGTACCACCTGTCCAGTCAAAGATGCAGTCATCTCATCATCAAGCAAGCAAGACGTTATCCACATCTGTGGCAGGAAGACTCTAGCAAAGACCCCGAACGACTTGTGGTTCAACCGGACCTGGGCAAGGATCAGTGGCTCATGGAGGCAAGCAGTACACCGTACGAGTACAAGCGAGTTCAGCAAGACAGCACATGGGAAGTTTTGGACAGGGAGGAACCGATGCAGGACGTGCTCGACCAAGGGGAGCAGTAGTCGCTTCATCAGCTGGTACTAGGGCAGTTGGCCTGGTGCAAGCACATCGATCCCACGTGGGGGCCCCGCCACGGGCGCAGGTGCTAATGGTACCTCGATAGGAACTGACTTCGAACCCAGAGACGAAGGCTTCTTACACTCTCCCAAAGCTCGACGTCTTCAAGGGTGAACCAGAGGAGGACCCGGCCATGTGGCTGTTCAAGTTGGGTACTTGTCTCGATTATGAGTTGCTATCTTCTGACTACATTGTCCCTGCAGTGTACCTAGCGCTACAAGGGAAAGCCTTGGAGTGGTTCACTGCACAGCATAAGGAACGTCCTTTTGCTGACTTTGATTATTTGGTGAACAGGATGACCAAGCGTTTCGACCTCATGAGCCTCGAAGAAGCAGAGCTCCAGATTAGTACCATCCACATGAAGGCTGGAGAAAACATCAAGTAACACAACGACAAGTTTACCAAGATCTCGGTGCGATGTGTCGATATACCCTTTCGCATGATTAAGGAGTATTACCGGGATTCTATTGTCCCGGCGATCGCTAACACATTTGGATTTATGACATTTCAGCACACAGGACGCACTGAAGGAGGTAGTGGAACATCAGTAAAGGGAAATCAAACGACAAGCGGCTCGAGAACAGTTTGCTCCAAAGGAACATGTGGCACCTGCTATTCGCATGCCTGCAGGAGCTTGAACACCCAACCCGATGAACCCCCATAACTACCCACCTGGGAGTTGCTATGGATGTGTAGAATTCACCCATCGGCACCGAGAATGTCCCAATCCCGCTCCAATGCCAGGCGTGCCACCCAGAGGAGGACAATACCAAGGACGTGGACCGGTTGGACCAAGACCTGCCGCTGCACGGCAAGCTAATGGTCCCAACATCACCGCCCGTCCCTCTGGTCCGGTGGGCAATGGGCCGGCACAATGGAAGGCGTATGCGCAGCAGAGGGAGATGGGAGAGACACCAGCTGCTACTCAGCCAACTACCTCAGATACCTTTGCACGAAATGTGAAGCTCGGTCTTCCCCGCTCCGAAAAACAGACCTCAGAGACTCCCCCGACGGCTGCAGAATGGGAACTGGTCACAGTGGCTCACGTACAAGGTGTGGAAGGATGGTCGATTACGGAGATGTATGAGCGCATGCGCCAATACAGGGAGCAACAAGAACGGGCTGAAGCAAACCTGCAAACATGTGTCGAAGCGCGCTCGACTCGGTTACCAGGTCAGATTTCGGTGATGCCCCCAAAGCCCCCACCTGAACCGCGCACGCGCCCTCCAATGGGTCCCAATTCTCCACGTCGCCTGAGGGTGACCTTTGCGCTCTCAGCATGCGACGAGCCCATGGCAAGTGCCCTGACCTCCTTCCACCGTCCCTTCTAGGAGATATCCTTGGGAGAGTATCTACAGTAAAATCCCACCTCGTAGCGGTTCTGCAGGAGTACGCCAAAAAGCTTCGACCAGCCGGAATTCGCCTTAGCTGCACTCGGGCCCCACATGACTGCCTCAGCCGGGTAGCCAAAAGAGTTGAACCTGACACATGGGGGTGGCCCCCATGCCCCTTGCACCACCACAAACGCAAGCTCCCCACCATGAAGTGGCTAGCTGTTATGTGTGGATATGTGGCAAAAACTTCTTAGCAATCATTGCGCTTAGCGCCACCCATACCACGGTGACACTTCAAGTCCTACAAGCAATCGGCAGGCAGCACAAGATTCAACCAACAACTAAGATGGTAACGAAATCATCCGACAACATGGACGCAGGACACGGTGTTGTACGTGGATGACCTTCCCCTGTAGGTGGGCCTCATCCACAAAGTTGTGCGGGTGCAGGTCACAGTGGCCCGCACCTACGATGTCCTGCTAGGAACAGATTATCTCATCCCCTGACAAGCAGGCCTGTTCTATGTGGACGGATTCATGCAGTTGACGTCATCAGGGTATACCACCTGTACAGCTCTGATTGTGGGCCCAAGGACGTCAATGCCTACGAAGTTCGGTCACCCCTTCTCCTTGGAAGAAGCCCGTGCTGAAGACCACGTAGCCAGGAATTATATCCTGGCATTCCCCAAGCATGATACCCCTCCCGTGATTACGCCACAAGCCGAGGAAGAAGAGATGATGGATTGCACACCCACACCCCAGCAGCCATGCCCTGAACGAGCACAAGCTACTCCGACGGATGATCGACCGCAGCTCCCCATGGGACCGATACCCAAACCGTCAGCTGAATCCCCCACATGGCTGTTCCTTCCCACAACAGAACGCCACCTTGTTGACCTCAGCCGGGCCTCGATCACCTCACCTCATCCAGGGCCTCTTCGGGTGTCAAGCCGCCCACTCGTACCGGTGACCGCGCAGCCAACAATCCCAAACGATCTTGCCGAGGAGGCAAAGCGTAAAGGGAAAATGCTGGTGTGTGACAACGACACTGCCATCTGTGAAGATGTCAGTTCAGAAGACTCAGATGAAGAACCCATGTGTGACGTCGGCTGGCTGCGCCTCGATGATGAGCCACCTCCACGTTAACCAAAGGCCCTCACTATCTCCCCATGTGGCTCCCGCAATTTCAACTTGCATGTATATGATTATTTGGATCCAGACCCTGATCTCAGAGCCGGTCTGGTGGGGGATGAAGAACTGCCACCAACCACAGTCCTACATTCCCAACGATGGGACCTCATGACCCATGAGCACCTAACAGAGGAGCAAAGGTAGGAAGTCAAGGAGCTTCTCATCTACCATGAAGAAATATGTGCAAACAAGTCAACGGAGATCAGAGCAGTCGACACGGTCCATGTCATTAACACGGGAGACGCACCTGCACATAAGCAGAAGGCTCGACGCTTGCTCTAGGACCAGAAGGATATCATCAATGAGGGCCTGCGTGAGCTCAAGGAACAGGGTGTGATTGTCGAAGTGAAAAGCCCATGGCGCTCCATTCTATTGATTATGGGGAAATCGGACGGCACAAAACGGTCATGTGTTGACTTCCGTGACCTTAACAAGGTCACCATTGAAGATGCTTACCCGATGCCACTCATCGTTGACATCCAAGAACGACAGCGTAGAAAGAGTTGGTTTGCCAAGCTTGGCGTCAAATCTGCCTTTCACACTATTCCTATGGATCAAAACTCTATGCTGAAGACATCCTTCATCACCCCGGACGGGCTATATGCCTTCACCCGTATGCCCTTCAGATTGTGCAATGCCGGTGCTACGTTTCAATGCGTAATGGACCAAGTGCTACGTAATGTTCCCAATACATGTTGTTACGTGGATGACTTCATGGTCGCTGCGTTTAGCTTCCAAGAGCTGATGGCTTGGCTTGATGCCGTGTTTTCGGTCCTACACTCCGCAAACCTTCGTTTGAAAGCCGCCAAGTGTGTCATTGGGGAGGTTAGCATGGAGTTCCTGGGATCTATCATCAGTGCAGAAGAAATACATACAGACCAAGCTAAGATTGCAGCCGTCCGTGAGTGGAAGCGCCCCATTACATCATCCCAGGTCAAGATCTTCCTGGGGTTTGTCAGCTTCTAGCGCAAGTTCGTTCGTGATCATGCTACAATTGTTCCTCCTTTGCAGTGCCTCACTCACCAAGATGAACCCTTTGAGTGGACGGAGGCCTGCCAGCTCGCATGGGTCGAGATTAAGCATCGCCTTATCACGGCGCCGATGCTGGAATTCCCGAACTTCAATCTGCCGTTCGTCCTCATAACAGACTTCTCACAGGACGGTATTGGGGCTATCCTGTCTCAACGCGGAGACGACGGTATGATGAGGGTGGTCTGCTACAGCAGCTGCGCGCTCAAGGACGCAAAAGCTAAGTATCCTCCTATGAAAGGAGAATGTCTGGCGGTCTTATGGGCTATCCAGATCTACAGATGTTACGTCAAGAATGGGAAACCCTTCACCATCCTCATAGATCATCAGGCCCTCCAATGGCTGCTTACGACGCAAAACCACGAGGGAATTATTGGCAAATGGGCCCTACTTCTACAAGGACACAACCTCACGATCAAATATCAACCTGCATTCGCGAACCGCAATGTAGATGCGCTTAGCCGATTACCACGTGAAGGGTGGAAGGACCCCAACTCCCACAAAATACCATCATATGGAGGTGGACCACCTCCGCACGAGCTCCCTCCTGGTGGAACTGTTCTGATTCAAGGCCAGGCGCGCGACCTCACCGCTGAGGAGTACCGCTGGGCATACCCTCTTGAGGGCTTCCCTCAATACGACGTGAATGTAGGCCACATCAATGTGCGATGAAGAATCGACCTCTTCATGAATGTGCCAGGATGGACGCACAAGGAATACGGGGATTGGCTTCACCGTATGCAACACGACCCTGCCCCAACACCCACGGCGCACACTCCGCCAGTTGTGACGCCGACGCCACCAAGTGCGGTCTGTTCATCAGCGGCGGACGCCATCCGGTAATGTTTCGACCAAACCCACCTCATGCTGCCTTGGATGGAAGTCCTTACTCATCTGCTGGGGCAAATTACAAAACGTGAGACTTTCTTTGGGGAGATTAACGCCGCGTTGACACCATCCGGGTGGAGAGTGAACTATAGGCTCGAATTGCCGGGTCACCGTAGGATGAGGGATCATGTCGATGAAACTCGGTGGACCATTCATGACATTCTTGGGTCCTTGCATGGCGACCCATGACCCTGTGCCGCCAACCGTTTCCGGAATACATCTGTACAATGATCTCATGCACTGTTTGGATCGCCGGGGTGAAATTCGTCGCTATTGTGGATACGGGGGCGACGCATACCACAGTCGCCCTTCGCGTCATTCGGCGGCTTAATTGGTCGAACCTCATCCGAGCCGTCGACATCTTTTTTGGCACCGCAGGAGGGGAGATCACCCAATCCGAGGGCCAGATTGATTTACTTCCCCTTCAAGTCGGAAATATTCACCGAAGCTTGCCGGTCCAAGTGTGTGAAATGTCCACGTACGATGTCCTCCTCGCGAACGACTGGTTGACGGCATGCGACGTGATAACTTTGCTCGGGGGAAAATGCATGACGTTGCACGACGATGACGGGGCGCCATCATACGTCCCGCCTCAATTTGAAGCAACGGAAGTGCCACATCAGCGAGACGCTCGATTGCTGACGGGGCAGGCATCCCCCACCCTCCGCTTAGTGCATGCAGGCGATCGATCCACCGGCGCACGCTTTATGAGAATCATTGCTGATGCACCGGCATCGTCCACGGAAAGCAGCCACTCTCCGGAGGATCATGCACCGTATCCGACGGAGGTGCATGCCCGCATCACACGGTGCAGGCAAACGACAACAGGAGCTTCACAAGATATTGTCTTCTTAGGAGAACGCGTCTCCACGCGATCACGGGGGATTCAAGGTGAGCGTCCAACACATCAACGTGACCTGGAACCTGACATGCCCCTCGCCCCTCGACAACCACGGCGGCATGCCCATCCCGCCCGGCGATCCCGAATTGCTTGGGCGCCCTCTCGCAATCAGGACGGCGGTCCTCAAATTCTCGTTCACAAAGTTCACACCGTTTACATAACCGCCAGTCAACGACAGAGACAACCACAGTTCTGGACACTCTGGAACACACTTATCGCACAACCACTACTGGAGAACAGCAACAGACCGACACCACCAGCTCCACGCCAGAGATGGCCCACACCGACTGGGCCCGGTACGAGTACGAACTCGCTGAACGCACAGTGAACGCGGCTGCTGCTTCTGAGTTTGAGGCCCGCACGCTCGTAGCGTTTCTCACTATGGCGGAAGCAGAAGACCTTCTCCACACCTTGCGTATGGATGACCCCTGCCCGGCACCCCCACCCCCACCGGAAATACCTGATCCTCGTAGCAACGAGGCACTGTGGCAAGCATTCGTGCTTCACATCACCCAGAATCGAGCATGGACAGTTAGAGTGGAGAGACTCTGGGAGCAGCATGGGACGTGGGTGAGGACGTACGCGGACCATGTACGCAGCTGTGTTGCCAACCTGGTTCAAGTGAGGAACGCCCTCGGTTCGTGCAAGTCCGCCCGCGTTGACAGACAACAGCGCATTTAGGTCCAAGAAACTCGAGCAGTGGCAATCCAAGCGAGACTCCAAGAGGTGCGGCGCCTGCAAGATTATTGGAACGAGGCTGCGGACAGAGGTGACGAGCCACCCGTAGCGGAAGGGCAGTGTCTTATTGACCAAAGAGCAGAGTTGGGCCGAACCCTCCGGGCAACACGTACAGAGATGGCTCGTTTGACTCCAGGGCTGCAGCAGCTCGAGGTGCAGTTACCAGATCTGCAGCAGCTACGAACCGAATGTGAGGAGGAGTGGGAAGCCGATCGTGCAAGACTGCAGGATATGTCACAGCAGCGGGCGAGGGTCCTGGCCCTCCGTGAGGATGTCTCCCAGCAATACCGTACCATCTGCACACTGGTTGATCAAGCCAAACAACTCATCAATGAGCACGTGCAGTACCTACAATAGCAATTGATCCGTGATGTGGCCCGCGTGTTCATCACCAGTGCCGTGCACAGGCTGGAGGACGAGTGGGATGAGTACCTTGAAGAATTCCGGCACCTCTATCCGCTGGACGTTTCCACTGCTACCGGACCGGCAGCCTTCTGCTGTTTCCTACACTGGACCATGATCCCCACCCACCCAGAACGAACCCAGCCCAACCTCCTTCCATTCCTGGCATGGAGTTTTCATCTGCACCATCACGATTTCCTCTGTTTTCTTTACCTCCTCGACCTCTCTCTTCACCGTGGAGCGCGAGCTTTTTGCTGCTTTCTCGACTGGGCGGTATGGTATCGCCAGCAAGGTCCTCTTCCTGTAAAACTGAACCCCTTTGCTCACCGTGGGATCATGCTGCGGATTTCATACTGCCATGTGGAGGGAGATCGGCAGGATCATGAAGGCCTCACAGTTATCTTCCCAGTACAAACTGTCGACCCTCCTGACACGATGGCACTAAGGATGCTCATGCGCTGGCTTCACCGTCAGCGGCTTGGCCCTTCGTCCTCGGCATCTAATTCAAGCACCAGCGGTGAAGAATTGCCCTGCGACCGTGAGGAGCATTCCTCAGCTGACCGTCCACCATTGACTGCCGTCCCGCCCTCGGTGTCCGCCCTTCCTCCCTTGACATCCACTCAGATGGGGATCATCGCGGGTCCGCCGCACCCTCGACCCGCGCCACCCGTGGCTGCAGCGACCACATCTCCAACGACTGCGTCACCTCCCGTGGATCAGCTGCCGACTTCTCTTGCTTCCCATCCACCATCCTCTCCTCCTCTCTGAAGCGGGACTTAAAACGTGCTTCCAGTCTTCAGTCCTCTCCCCCACCCGCTCTCTCCTCCTGTTGGAATTGAAGAAGAGAAACCAGCGTGAAGATTTGAGCACATCCGAGCAACCACAATAAAAGAACAGCACAAATCTCAACGGACACGCACAACCGAGATCCGTGCACCGACACTATCATGTCCCAAAGTCCTGGAGAACCATCGCAACACGTCTCTCAAAGAAAACAAACTAGCGCTTCCACCTCGCAAGGGTCCTAGCAAAGCCCAAGTAACACTACTTTAAGGTAGCTTAGATCAATGTACTCTTGCTTCCACTATTCCATCAATCAATCATTTCTCTTCATCACTCTCGCAGCTGTCATCGCTTCGATCCTCGGCCAGCTGCCTGTCTCGCATCGCTCACCTCTAGAACTTGTTACTGCCAACCAACTCAACTCATAACTTGTGCCAATCAGCGCCACGAGCCTTCCCGTCTCGCACTCTTCCCTCCTCAAAATCCCAACATGATATTAGAGCATTGGGTTTCCAGCCCTGGTTGACAGGCCACCATGATTCCAGTGATCTTCTTCACAGTCGCAACTGTGCTTGTTTGCCTCCTTCCACCTCGCGCCGCGCCAACCAATGACAATACGGACGGTGACACCGCACTTGAACCCTCCATTCTCGAGGTCACACAAGTCTCCGTTCAATATTGAGAACCTCCTCCGCTGGCTCTTCTTGCAACATCTGACTCCCTCTACATCAAACAAGTTCTCGACTCAGGGTGTGCTATTCATGCTCTCAAAGTTGCTGACGTCACCACACCATTGGCAACACCAGTAACCATCACCAGTGCCACCAAAGGAATGACATCTCTCTGCCGCTAATCCGCTACTCTCACATCTCCGGCAGCAGCAAGTGGACAGATCCGGGATTGCCATACCCCTGACTTACGACACAATCTCCTTTCTGTTCATCAACTCCAAAAGGAAGGTGTAAACATCTTCTTCTCCGCCTATGATTCGGAAGCCCAACTAACGACAGCTGATAACAAACCGCTGGCAACCTTCAAGGTTCACAACAACCTCTATCGACTGCAGATTCCTCGTACAANCTTTGCTGTTGAAGTGGACAGTCAACCCTCCACCTGTGACTGCCGCAGCCTCTCACATCCTCCACTCCTGCATCATCATCGCCTTGGTCATCAAAATTTCAATGCGCTTCTCTGTCTTCAGGCCAAAAATATGGTAAAAGGCCTGCCACTGCTCTCCCCACTAACTCGCCTTGCATGACCATCCTGCACTGCTTGCAGTCTTGGGAAATTAAAAGCATCCCCTCACCCTCCTTGAGCCGCTCGAGCAGCAAGACCTCTCGACATCCTCCACATGGATCTTGTGGGACCAATTCATCCCACCTTCCTTCAAGGCTATGAGTACTTCCTCACCATTGTGGACGACCATTCTCGCTTCGGCGCCACAATCCCTCTCACGTCTAAAGCCGATGCCAAGCCTGCCTTCGTCAAGTGGTCAAAGTATCAGATGAGTCGCCTCAACCGGTCCATTGGTAAAATCTGGACAGACAGAGGTGGTGAATTCCTATCTCACGAGCTCCGTGAATTCATGGTAGAACGCGGCA
>SZWC01002361.1:142724-166643 GCA_023375785.1 Penium margaritaceum | reverse complement strand
TACCTGGCGTGTCCGGAAGGCTACACACCAGACCAGCCCAACACTGTCTGAAGCTACATCCCCCAGTCTATGGGCTCAAACAATCCCCTCGAGAATGGCATGCCAAACTCCGAGCAACTCTCATTGACCTGGGACTCACAGTTTCCACTACCGATCCTAGTCTGTTCCTCTGTTCTGGACCAGATGAGCAGACCTATATTCTGGTCTATGTGGACGATCTTGCTATCGCCTCCAACAATCCCAGTGCTCTCGAGGATCTGAAGCAAGCACTCCTGGGACGTTTCACCATGAAAGACCTTGGGGAAATGACCCATTACCTGGGAATTGACATCAAGAGGGACCGGGAGAAGCGACTCATAACTCTGTCCCAATAACCCTACATTGCCTCACTCCTGAAGCACTTCGGACTTGAGAACAGCAACGGAGCTCCAACCCCCATGACGGTGGATCACAAACTTACCTCACCTGCATACACAGTCTCATCGCCTTCCCCATAATCCTATCCTGAACTGGTGGGATCACTGATGTATGCTATGGTCTGCACTTGCGTCGACCTTGCTTTCCCCCTTAGTGTTCTGTCACGATACGTTGGAGAAGGAAACCATAGTGATCAACACTGGAAGGCAGCAAAGCAAGTTCTGAGGTATCTAGGAGAGACTGCCTCCTTCTATCTTGAGGTGGGAGGAACTCAGCCGATAACATTGGAAGGATACAGCGACTCCTCCTGGACAGATGATCAAGCCAACCGAAAATTTTCACAAGGCTACAGCTTTCACCTTGGCTCTGGACTGATCAGCTGGCGATCCACCAGGTCCTCTTTTGTTTCACTTTCATCATGTGAAGCAGAACTGTACACAGGAACCATGGCTGCCCAAGAAGCCATCTGGCTAAAACACCTACTGCAAGACCTTGGATATTCGCAACCACTCCCAGTCCTATGGTGTGACAATCGAAGCACCATCGCTCTCACAGAGAATCCAGTCTACCATGGACGAACCAAGCACATTGAGTTGCGCTACTTCTTCATCAGGGAGGAGGTACAGGCAAAGGAACTCTTGGCTCAGCATGTAGCCTCAAAGGCCAACAAGGTTGACATCTTCACGAAAGCCCTAGACCAGGCCCAACATGCAACAATGGTATATCTTCTAGGTCTCAAGACCAGAGACACCTCAAGCTTCCACGCTGGTTCCCCTTCACAAGGGGTGTCAGAAACAAAGAAGAGAAATCAGCGTGAAGAGTGGAGCCCATCCAAGCACCCACAATAAAAGAACCGCACGAATCTCAACGGACACGCACAACCGAGATCCGTGCACCGACACTATCATGTCCCAAAGTCTCGGAGAAATCCGACAAGCTGCGCTCCGACAAAACCATCGAAACACGTCTCTCGAAGAACACGAACTAGCACTTCCACCTTGCAGGGGTCCTAGCAAAGCCCAAGCAACATTACTTTAAGGTAGCGTAGATCAATGTACTCTTGCTTCCACTATTCCATCAATCAATCATTTCTCTTCATCACTCTCGTAACTGTCATCGCTTCCATCCTCGGCCGGCTGCCTGTCTCGCATCGCTCACCTCCAGAACTTGTTACTACCAACCTGCTCAACTCATAACTTGTGCCAATCAGCGCCACGAGCCTTCCTGTGTTGCACTCTTCCCTCCTCAAACTCCTGACACCTCCCTCTTCCCCTACTGCTCCAGTGCCATGGGCATCCCCGGCGGCAGCGCTGCCGGTGGATCATCCACCGTCCCGAGGTGGACCGAGAGTTGCACTGGCCTCCCCTCCCCTCCCGAATTCGCCTGCCGCGCCGGGGGGGACACCAGCTCTGGTGGATAATCCACCTGCCATCCCTGAGTCTGCGCATGCAGGAGTCCTCCCTACCGGGGCCCACGGGCCATTGGTTGATACGGCACTTGTCATGCCTCCAACACCGCGCGGCACGCTTCCTCCCAAATCCGGCATCCGGTCACCACAACCTCCACAGGCACGTCAGATCCAACCATCACACGCAGCTCCTCCAGGTGCACACAGACTGATGCCCTCCCACCAGTGGAGGGTGACGAGTAGCACCAGGCCGAGTCTGCGGATGGAAGAGCGCCCCACCACCGGAGACCTTAGAGGAAATGCGACGTTGCCTCCTAGCCTTGGCGCCCAGGGGCGACCTGGAGCACTAACAGTAGGAGCCACCAGTCAAAACATACGAGTGGTCCGAGTGGGCACGAGCCCAAGTCCTATGTGGTGGCCGCACCATGGTGGAAATTTACCCGGACGCCCATGTTTGCTCCGATGCCCAAGCCACACTCGACAAGTATGTGTGGCTGCAGGGGTGGCACTGGAGGCGTGAGGATGATGCATACTTACTGCGCTGGTACACCCCGGTGATGCTGCACGCCAAACTCATCATGCAAGAACAATACCGGATACACGCACGCTCCACCACCATATATGAGACTCTCGTCCCACAGGTCTACTGGGTGTGATTGAAGAAGCAGATTGGGGAGGTTGTTGCCACATGTGGGACTTGCATCTGCCATCACTCTCCCCAACGGATCCGCCAGCACCATCGGAAGCAACAGCAGAGCAGCTAGAACGGGAGGTCCTGCCTTCTGCGGCAACTATACCCGGCGCGGCGCCCGGAGTGCCAGCGCCACCAGTAGTAGCAGTAGAGCAGTTCGGACAAGATGTATTGCCTTCTGTGGCAGCTGCACCTTGCGCGGCGCCCGGAGCGCCAGCACCATCGGCAACAGCAGTAGAGCAGCGAGAGGAGGAGGTACTACCTTCTACTGCAGCTGCACCCGGCTCAGTGTCCGAGGCGCAAGCACCACCAGTAGTAGTAGCAGAGCAGCAGGGACGTGAGGCACTGCCTTCTACAACAGCTACACCTGGCGTGGCGCCCGGAGCGTTAGCATCATCGGCAGTAGCAGCTGAGCAACAGGAGCAGGAGGCGCTGCCCTCTACGGTAGTTGTACCTGGCGTGGCGCCCGGAGTGCTAGCACCATCGGCAGCAGCAGCAGAGCAGCCGGAGCAGGAGGTGCTTCCTCCTACAACAGCTTCATCCAGCGCGGCGCTTGGAGCGCCAGCGCCACCAGTAGTAGCAGCAGAGCAGCAAAGATAGGAGGCGCTCCCTTATGCGGCAGCTACACCTGGCACGGCGCTCGGAGCGCGAGCACCACTACCAGTAGGGGCAGACCAACGGGAGCAAGAGGTGCTGCCTTCTGCGGTAGCTGCACCCGACGCGGCATCCGAGGCGCAAGTACCACGAGCAGCAACGGCAGAGCACCGGGGACATGAGGCACTGCCTTCTATGGCAGCCACACCCGACGCGACGCCCAGAGCGCCAGCGTCACCAGCAGCAGCAACAGAGCAGCGGAGACAGGAGGCGCTGCCTTCTGCGACAACTGCACCTGGCGCGGCGCCCAGAGCGCCAGCACCATCGGCAGCAACAGCAAAGCAGCAGGAACAGGAGGTGCTGTCCTCTGCGGCAGCTATACCCGGCGTAGAACACAAAGCGCCAGCACCATGTGCAGCAGCAGCACAGCAGCGGGAGCAGGAGGTGCTGCCTCCTACGACAGCTTCATCTAGCGCGGCGCCCAGAGTGCAAGTGCCACCAGTAGTAGCAGCAAAGCAGTGGGGATAGGAGGCGCTGCCTTCTACGGTAGCTACACCTGGCGCGGCACCCAAAGTGTCAGCACCATCGGCAGTAGCAGCAGAACAGCAGGAGCAAGAGGTGCTTCCTTCTGCGACAGTTGCACTCGATCGGCGCCTGAGGTGCAAGCACCACGAGGAGTAGCAGCAGAGCAGCTGGGACAGGAGGCACTGCCTTCTACGGCAGCTGCACCTGGCGTGGCGCTCGGAGCGCCAGCGCCACTAGCAGCAGTAGTAGAGCAGCGGGGATAGAAGGCATTACCTTCTGCGGCAACTACACCTGGCGTGGCACCCGGAGCGCCAGCACCATCGGCAATAGCAGCAAAGCAGCAGGAGCAAGAGGTGCTGCCTTATACGGCAGCTGCACCCGGTGTGGTGCCCGGAACACAAGCACCATCGGCAGCAGCAGCAAAGCAGCAAGAGCAAGAGGTGCTGCCTCCTACGGCAGCTGCACCCGGTGTGGCGCTCGGAGCACCAGCACCACCAGTAGCTGAAGCAAAGCAGTGGGGACAGGAGGCGCTGCCTTCTGCATCAGCTGCACATGGCGTGGCGCCTGGAGCGCCAGCACCATCGACAGCAGCAGCAACATAGCGGGAGCAGGAGGTGCTGCCTTTTGCGGCAACTGCACTCGGTGTGGCGCTTGAGACGCAAGCACCACCAGCAGCAGCAGCAGAGCAGCGAGAACAGGAGGCGCTGCCTTCTGCAGCAACCAATTCCGGCGCGGTATCCACAGCGCCAGCGCCATCAGCAGCAGAGCAGCGCGAGCACGAGGTGCTACCCCTTGCGGCAGCTGTACACGGCGTGGCGCCCGGAGCGCTATCACCACAAGCAGCTGTAGCAGAGTAGCGAGGACAAGAGGCGCTGCCTTCTACGGCAGCTGCACCTGGCGCAGCGCCCGGAGCGCCAGCACCATCGGCAGCAGCAACAAAACAGCGTGAGTAGGAGGTGCTGCCTTCTACGGGAGCTACACCCGGCGCGGCGCCTGGAGCGCCAGCGCCACCAGCAGCAGCAGTGGAGGAGCGGGGACAGGAGGTGTTGCCTTCTGTGGCAGCTGCACCTGGCGTGGTGCCCGGAGTGCCAGCGCCACCAGTAGCAGCAGCAGAGCAGCGGAGATAGGAGGTACTTCCTTTTGCTGTAGCTGCACCCGGCACGGTGCCAGGAGCGCCAGCGCCACTAGCAGCAGCAGCTAAACAGCGGGGACAGGAGGTGCTGCTTTATGCGGCAGCTGCACCCAGCACGGCGCCCGAGGCGCAAGCACCACCAGCAGCAGTAGCGGAGGAGCAGCGGGAGGAGCAATGGAAGAAGAAACAAAAAGAGCCCCGAAGAGCTGGAACAGGAGAAAAGAAGCAACAAAAAGATGTGGAGAAACAGGGAGAGGAAAAGCAGCCTGTACCCATGCGAGAAAAACACCACAGCTTGCTCAATGCTCCTCCTTCAAGATGGGAGCCACTTCCCCCTGATGATATATCGTTATGGCCAACCAGTTCCCGGTTGGAAGCGGAAGCACGGTCAGGACAACGGACACCTACGCAAGGGGAAGAGGAGCAGCGGCATGAAGACCTAGAATTAAGCATCAAGGCGGATGATCCGGATGAAGAGGAAGGATAGGAGGAGGTGGCTCTGCAACTCTGTGCAACGTTTAACAACCCGGTTGCCACTAAGGGAGAGGTGGTGTACGAGGGATGCAAGGCCAGCCTATATTTGGCGTGTTGCGACTTGGAACTGGACATCCTGCACGACATCAAGATGTGTCAAATCTGTACACTAAATATAAAGGAGAGCGTGGGGGTAGACAGTGAGGAGGAACTGCGGAAAGAAAGGGAAGAGGAAAGGATCCGCTCAGGGATGGGGGCCACGGCAGGGAAATCCAGTGTGCTGCAGGACGAGAAGGAACCCTGCGGTAACTGTGAAGAGTCGATGGACGCTACCACTTTGTTCTGCTGCTACGTGTACAAATATCCTGCGCATGCTGCCTGCAAGGATCCAAAGATAAGGATGCGACGGAAGGTGATAGGGTGCAAGAAGTGTGCACCCCTCATGCTGGCAAAAGCAGAAAAAGCGGACGGAAGGAAGAACAGGCCCGCACCCAAGCGGTTTATTGAAACGTGTGAAGCATGTGGAGAGCCACACGACCCCATGGAGGCAACCTGGAGCTATGAATGTAAAGCACCCCTCCACCGCAAGTTTAGGACGGAGATTTCGGGGTTGGGAAGGCATTGGAAGAGCTGCATCTGGAGGCTGGTTGAACAAGAACAGGAGATGGGCAAGGAGGGTGGAAAGGCCGCTGGACCAAGTGCGCCCAAGCTGGAGGATAGGAAGGAGTGCGGGAGGTGTAAGCAGCCGGTGAGGACACAAAAGAAACCCTGCTTCAATTACAGGGTGGCCCTCCACTATATCTGTGGAGAAGAGGAGCTGCTGCAACAGAAGGCAGGGCATGTCTGTCCGGCCTGTATGCCGGAGCTGAAAGGGAGAATGCACAAAGAAAGAGAGGAGCAGGGAGGGGGAGGTCAGCAAGCGGCAGAACTGGAGTGGAGCTTGTACTATACAGAGTGTGGTAACCGCAACGCCAACGAGTGGTGTGAGGGATGCCACCAGCCGCTCCATTGACCTTGCGGGCAGGTGCTGCGAGGGGTAGGACATCACTGTGACAAATGTATGGCAAAGCTGCGACTCCTCGAGGCCCGGGCACGGGATAAGAAGCAGTAGAGAGAGGAAGAATGGCACGGTGCGAGGGAAAGGACAGCGCCACGCTCATACGCGGATAAACACCCGGTCGAACAACTCTACCGCAATGCACTGGCACTGTCCGGACCGGAGGGAGTAGCGGCTTGGAAGGCAGTGTTTGCAATGAGGGCGCTAGGGAACAGGGATGTCCCTGAAGTAAGAAGGAAGGTGCTCGCTATGGTGAATGAGGCGTTGGCCGTGACACCTCAATGGTGCCTCTTCAGAAATGAGCCACCACCGACAGCACCAAGGCCACCAACCCCACAGGGACCAGATGTGCGATCCCATCCTCATCCACCTCCGGTGGATAATCGACCTACCCAGCACTCTGACATACCAAGTGCACCAGGAAGGACGCAGCAAGGACGGGGAGCCGAGGCTAGGGGAGGAGCAACGACACCTTGATGCTCAGGGGCACTGGGACGGGCCGGTACTCCGGTGGATGATGCACCGGCACGACGGTGGAACCATCGTGTCACCTCAAGAGGACAACACAGGGGGAGAGGAGCAGAGAGGGGTCCCCATCGCCCTTCACTGGCAAGGGGATCAGCATCGGGAGGCCTGCGAGGGGCGCCCACGGGAGTGCGAGGGAAGGCTGCAAAGACAGGTGCGGGGATAGCGTGAAGCCCATGGAGTGGAAATGCTGGGTCGCTGATGGAGCCAGGAAGGGGTGAGGGGAGAAAGAGGCCTGGGGTTGAACCAGGGGTGAGACAGGGAAGTGCGAATAGGGATGCCATGGCAGGAGTGGGGCCAGGACAAGGCAGTTGGGTCGAGGGAATTATAGCGGGAGGGGGAGAAGCAAGGGGTGCAAGCGCAGGCAAGGAGCAGTGGGAGACAAGACACCTCGTACCGGTAATTGCCTGTGGTGCGAGAAGAGGGTACACATGCCTGCCAGACAGTGTAAGCGTTGCAAGTGCCACATGCATCAAGAGTGTGGAATGGCAGATGAAGAAGGAGGCTGGATCTACGTGCCCTGCCAAAAGGTCAAACAGGGAATACCCACGGAGGTGAGAGTCATGCTCGGACAGGAGCACAATGCTGCGGCAGGCATTGAGTGCTGTGGCTATAGAAGACCGCTGGGGTCTCCACACGGGAAATGCGACTATTGCAAGCGGGAAGCACACGCTGCCTGCATCAAGACAAATGAAGAGGGGAGGGATAACTGCAGTGGTTGTTAGATATGACCACGCACAAGCACGGTGGAAGGGGATTGCCCCAGTTGCTTCAGGGAGCTGAGAGGAATGACCCCATGGTGTGAGAAGTGCGGATGTTTCTCGCATAAAAAATGTGTGAAGAAGGTGGGGGAAAGGAGGCTGCGTCACGGAGGGTGCATTGTGTTGTATCAATGCCTCCGATGTACGAGTTCACGGAGTGAGCCGTGCGCCACATGCAGGGGCCCAATGCGTGTCCGTGGATGGCACTTTATCAGCTGCCATCAGCGGGTGCACCTCCCATGTGCCCGTCGCTACAGCAACGCACAGACAGGGCTCCATGGACGGCTCTGCCTGCCGTGTGAGGAGAGTGATGAGATGAGAAGGAGGATGCAGGTGGAGTAGAAGGAGGTAGCATGGTGCTTGCAGGAGCCGCAGGGAAGAGGGACAGGGGGAGGAGAACGCAGGGTGACCCCACGCCAGAGCCCCAAGGCGTGGAACAAAGAGATACGACAAGAAGGGCTCCACGAAGAATTGGATGGTACGGAGAGGACGAGGTGGGCGGAAGAGGAGTATTCATCACCAGAGAAAGGGGGTGGGGAATCTGCGCCAGAAGGGAGACGAGAGCGCCAGTCAAATGGCGAATGATCCACCGGAAAGGAGAGAGTGGGATGAACAAAACAAGGAAAGTGGGACGGATGGACGGGGACGTCCAGCTTATTTTGCGGGGGTATGGTATAACAGTGTTAATGATGTTTCGTTCATCCACCAAAGGATGGGGGAGGAAGGAGCTGGGCCCGGGTTCAAGAGGAGGAGGAGGAGGTCGACGAATCATCCGACGACTGCTCGATCGAGGAAAGAAATTGCGAGAAGGGCAGTTCCATTCCGGAAAGCGACGGGGCGCAAAGGAAGATATTGCGGCGGACGCCATGACCCGACCAGACCTGCCGAGGGGAAGGGAAGACGGCCCGGGGCTGGCTTGATGGTAGCGGAACCACGTCCGAACCTTGAAAGGAGGAGCGGTACTTGAGGCACCTTATCCAAAGGCGTTCTGATGTGCGAGCTGCGAAAGGGGCTAGCCAGCAGGATGGGGTATTGGGAAGCGGTGCGAGGAGAAGATAAGAAGAGAAGACGAGAAGAGGACCAACTGCTGACAAGAACCGACTGCTGATATAATACCGTTGATCCTCGGCTGCAAAGGCGTTGAAGCTGACGGTGGAACACTGACATTGGACGCTTCTACTCCCGACTCGCAAGACGGCGTTTGCCATTGGCAAGCGACGTTGCTGACCCCTCGCCTGACCCAGGTGTGGGAGGTTTGTCGTGCAACCGTCGGCCGGACTGAGAGATTGCTGCCCCTCAGTCAAACCAGACCGTCGAGCGGGACCCACGTCCCGTCTGGCAACAAGTTAGAGTAGGGAAGCTAGACCGAATCATGAGGGTAGGAGAAGTGTGTGTGTGTGAGAGTGTGTGCTGCCATCCCCGAATGGGAAGGCCGCTTCCTGAGGAGCACATCACGGAGCCATCATGGCCTGGTCCTGAGTTCCCACGGGAGCACCAGCCAACCAGCTCCACGCGCGGTCCCAGAGACTCTCCAGTGACCTTCTACACCATCTACAGCTGCTGCAATGTGCCCCATCGGCTTGGTGCACACACGGTTCTGGGAGTGATGCAATGGTCGCATCATCCCGCCGGTGGAGCCGTGGAGCAGTTCTGGCAACCGTGGCTGCAGAGACTTCCCCGCGACGACAAGCCCTGCCGTGTGGAGAGCTGGTAGGTTGTCGCACGTGACGTTGGGTGGTGTACTACAGAGGCGGCTGAAGAGCGGGCCAAGGCGTACCAAGCATACGAGCGCTACCAGCAAGAGCTCGCCCGCCTGCAGGAGGAGGACTCGGCACGTGCCTGTTCCCGTGCATGTCGACGTACTTACAGGCCACTGGAGCTACGTCGGGCTGTTCCACGGGCAAATGACGAAGGCAGCGCGCACCGCACGGTGCTCGTGCGGCGACCAGCGCCGGTCGATGATCCGGCGACTCAAGAAGCTTACGGTTTGCGTGGTTAGGAGAGAAATGCTGATTGTTTGTACTCTCTCTTTTATTTGAATGCAACTACTTTGATTGTTCAAAGTCATCTCGTTTGGGTCGTTAGGAGGAATTCTCTCAGCGAGTGTCATGTTGTCCGATGCATGATTGACCGTCGGTGATTGATTAAAGTGAGCAAATATAACAGTTAGAATAACCACACTGATTGTCCTGAGATTAGTCGAAATCCTGGCCAGAGAAGTACGGGTCATTAGGAGAAGGAATGTGTGTGTGATACGTTCCCGATACTAATTCAGTGAATGATCCGTTGAGTGATTAAAAAAAGTTACCAGGTCGATAAAACGTTCTTTGATCAAATTGGATCGAAAAGAGTGATACAAGACAGGGTAAAGATGGAAAAGCAAAGGAAGCGGAGCCGTGGGGATACCGCAGAACAAACGACACCTAAGGAACTGATCCTCGCATGCTGTCAGATTCAATTCCGGCCGAAGGCAAAAAAGGGTATAACACTGACTGGTGTTACGATTCGTATAAGTAAAAGTCAATTGGATACATTTGTGGTCATGGTCAGTGGCACATGCCAACTTTGTCAAGGCAATGCGTACAATAGCCACACCGAGCCACAAGTATTCTACCATGTTTATACCTGCAAAGTCATGCCCAATATATCTGCACTGTGACTGGACACTCTTACCATGGCTGACTCGTGTTATGATTCATAGCAGTTTAAGGTACTTGGTAGACTTTGTGGTCATGGTCAGTGGCACATGCCAACTTTGTCAAGGCATTGCGCACAGTAGCCTTGCCAAGCCACCGGTTTTTAACCTTGTTTATACATACAAGGACATGCATAGTAGATGTACGCTGTGATTGGGCACTCTGACAGTGGCTGACTCGTGTTACGATTTGTAGAATTCAAAGACACTTGGTAAACGTTGTGGTCATGGTCAGTGGCACATGCTAGCTTTGTCAAGGCATTGCGCACAATGGCCACACCGAGCCACCAGTATTATACCTTGTTTGCACCTGCAAGATCATGCCTAGTACATCTGCACTGTGATTGGATACTCTGACCGTGGCTGACTGGTGTTATAATAAAAAGAAGTGAAAGTCACTTGGATACATTTACGGTCATGGTCAGTGGCACTTTGTCAAGGCATTGCGAATAATAGCCGTGCCAAGCCACCGGTTTTTTACCTTGTTTATACCTGCAAGGTCATGCCTAGTACATCTGGAATGTAATTGGGCACTCTGACCGTGGCTGACTCGTGTTACGACTCGTAGAAGTAAAAGTCACTTGGTAAACTTTGTGGTCATGGTCATTGGCACATAACAACTTTGCCAGGGCATTGCGCACAAGAGCCACAATGAGCCACCAGTATTCTACCTTGTTTGTACCTGCAAGATCATGCCCAGTGTATCTGCACTGTGGTTGGACACTCTGACCGTGGCTGACTCGTGTTATGGTCAATAGAAGTAAAAGTCATTTGGATATATTTGTGGTCATGGTCAGTGGCACATGCCAACTTTGTCAAGGCATTGCGCACAATAGCCACACCGAGCTACCAGTATTCTACCTTGTTTGCACCTGTAAGAGCATGCCTAGTACATCTGCACTGCGATTGGACACTGTGACTGTGGCTGACTCGTGTTATGATTCATAGCCATTTAAGGTACTTGGTAAACTTTGTGGTCATGGTCAGTGGCACATGCCAACTTTGTCAATGCTTTGCACACACTCGCCACACCGAGCCACCAGTATCCCACCTTGTTTGTACCTGCAAGATCCTGCCCAGTACATCTGCACTGTAATTGGACACTCTGACCGTGGCTGGCTCGTGTTATGATACATAGCCATTTATGTTCATGCCTAGTACATCTGAACTGTGATTGGTCACGCTGACCATGGCGGACTCGTGGTATGTTCAATAGAAGTAAAAGTCACTTGGATACATTTGTGGTCATGGTCAGTGGCGCATGCCAACTTTGTCAAGGCATTGTGCACAATAGCCACACAGAGCCACCAGTATTCTACCTTGTTTATACCTGTAAGGTCATGCCCAGTATATCTGCACTGTGATTGGACACTCTGACCGTGGCTGACTCGTGTGATGATTCATAGCCGTTTAAGGTACTTGGTAAATTTTGTGGTCATGGTCAGTGGCACATGCCAACTTTTTCAAGGCATTGCGCACAATAGTCGTGCCAAGCCACCGGTTTTTTACCTTGTTAATACCTGCAAGGTCATGCCTAGTACATCTGAACAGTGATTGGGCGCTCTGACCGTGGCTGACACATGTTACAATTCGTAGAAGTTTAAGTCACTTGGTAAACTTTGTGGTCATGGTCAGTGGTACATGCCAATTTGTCAATACATTGCGCACAATAGCCGTACCAAGCCACCGGTTTTTTACCTTGTTTATACCTGCAAGGTCATGCATATTAGATATGCACTATGATTGGGCACTCAGAATGTGGCTGATTCGTGGTATGATCAATATAAGTAAAAGTCACGTGGATACATATGTGGTCATGGTCAGTGGCACATGCCAACTTTGTCAAGGCATTGCGCACAATTGCCGTGCCAAGCCACCAGTATTCTACCTTGTTTAACCTGCAAGGTCATGCCCAGTACATGTGAACTGTGATTGGACACTCTGACCGTGGCTGACTCGTGTAATGATCAGTAGAAGTAAAAGTCACTTGGATACATTTGTGGTCATGGTCAATGGCAAATGCCAACCTTGTCAAGGCATTGTGCAGAATAGAAACACCGAGCCACCAGTATTCTACCTTGTTTATACCTGCAAGGTCATGCCCAGTATATCTGCACTGTGATTGGACACTCCGAAGGTGGCTGACTCGTGTTATGATTCATAGCTGTTTAAGGTACTTGGTAAACGTTTTGGTCATGGTCAGTGGTACATGCCAACATTGTCAAGGCATTGCGCACAATAGCTGTGCCAAGCAGCCATCTGGCTAAAACACCTACTGCAAGACCTTGGATATCCGCAACCACTCCCAGTCCTATGGTGTGATAATTGAAGCACCATTGCTCTCACAGAGAATCCAGTCTACCATGGACGAACCAAGCACATTGAGTTACACTACTTCTTCATCAGGGAGAAGGTGCAGGCAAAGGAACTCTTGGGTCAGCATGTAGCCTCAAAGGCCAACAGGGCTGACATCTTCACAAAAGCCCTAGACCAGGCCCAATATGCAACAATGGTATATCTTCTAGGTCTCAGGACCAGAGACACCTGAAGCTTCCACGCTGGTTCCCCTTCACGAGGGGTGTCAGAAATAAAGAAGAGAAATCAGCGTGAAGACTGGAGTACATCCGAGCACCCACAATAAAAGAACCGCACAAATCTCAATGGACACACACAACCGAGATCCGTGCACAGACACTATCATGTCCCAAAGTCTCAAAGAAATCCGACAAGCTGCGCTCCGATAAACCCATCGCAACACGTCTCTCAAAGAACATGAACAAGCGCTTCCACCTCGCAGGGGTCCTAGCAAAGCCCAAGCAACACTACTTTAAGGTAGCTTCGATCAATGTACTCTTTCTTCTACTATTCTATCAATCAATCATTTCTCTTTGTCACTCTCGCAACTGTCATTGCTTCCATCCTCGGCCGGCTGCCTGTCTTGCAAGGCTCACCTCCAGAACTTGTTACTGCCAACCTGCTCAACGCATAACTTGTGCCAATCAGCGCCACAAGCCATCCTGTGTTGCACTCTTCCCTCCTCAAAATCCTGACACCTCCCTCTTCCCCCACTGCTCCAATGCCATCGGCATCCCCGGCGGCAGCGCTGCCGATGGATCATCCACCGTTTCGAGGTGGACTGAGAGTTGCATCGGCCTCCCCTCCCCTCCCGGATTCGCCTGCCGCGCCGGGGGCGACACCAGCTCCGGTGGATAATCCACCCGCCATCCCTTAGTCTGCGCATGCAGGAGTCCTCCCTACCGGGGCCCACGGGCCATTGGTTGATACGGCACCTGTCATGCCTCCAACACTACACGGCACGCTTCTCCCCGAATCCGGCGTCCGGTCACCACAACCTCCACAGGCACAGCAAACCCAACCATCACACGCAGCTCCTCCAGGCGCACACGGACTGATGCCCTTCCACCAGTGGAGGGTGACGAGCAGCACCAGGCCGAGTCTGCGGATGGAAGAGCGCCCCACCACCGGAGACCTTAGAGGAAATACGACGTCGCCTCCTGGCCCTGGCGCCCGAGGGCGACCTGGAGCACTGGCAGCAGGAGCCACCCGTCAAAACATACGAGTGGTCAGATTGGGCTTGAGTCCAAGTCCTATCTGGTTGCCGCACCATGGTGGAAATATACCCGGACGTCCATGTTTGCTCCGATTCCCAAGCCACGCTCGACAAGTATGTGTGGCTGCAGGGGCAGCTCTGGAGGCGTGAGGATGACGCGTACTTACTGCGCTGGTACATCCCGGTGATGCTGCGCGACAAACTCATCATGCAAGAACAATACCGAATGCACGCACGCTCTTCCACCATATATGAGACTCTCGTCCCACAGGTCTACTTGGTGTGATTGAAGAAGCTGATTGGGGAAGTTGTTGCCACATGTGGGACCTGCATCTGCCATCGTCCTGTCAGAAGAATGCAGTGACGAGAGGAGCGGCTGCAGAAGCAAGCAGAAGCATCGGAACATGCAAGTGTACGTCAGTAGAGTGACGTAGGCAAGAGCGATCCGAGGAGTTAGTCGCAAGAGCTTGATAGAGGCTGAGACGCGAGGTAGTGGAGGTAGACAAGTTGATGTGAGAGAGAGAGAGATCTGGCAGGAGGAGTGATGGTTGGCGGAGTGTGAGAGCTGAGCGAAGGAGCAAGAGTGACGGAGCGAAGCGTTGAGAGTTGGCGAAGGAAGGAAATGCGGGGAACGGGCAGATCGAAGACATGGCGGCGAAGCCGCGGAACCAAGGGGGAACAGGATGGGCAGAACTGTTCTGGATAACTCGAGGGAATGAACATCATCGGTCATAAAATGGCAGAACAGGACAAAAGAGCAACGGCTTCTTTCTGCTAGCCGGACGCGTGTGACACATGTCACATTATTAGGGGATGCCTTGACATGTTAGGCTTCAACGGTCAGTCTGACCGAGGGCCGTTGAGTCAAGGTGGTTCGGTCTTCGAGCCTGAACGTTTATTGAGAAAATGGGAATAACTCTTGTCGGAGTCAATGATTTCCAACAGACCCCCTGAGTCCGACAAGAGTAACTGAAAGTACCTTTCCCAATCTCTTGGGAGTTGACCATTGCAGCGTTCAGGAAGACCTTTCCACATGGTGTGCAGATCATCTGGATGAGCTTCCACCAGGTAGTGTAGGTCTCTGGTCATGAAGCGTCGCAGCCAGGCATGGAGACCTTAGTCAAGGCTGTCTTGCTTTCTGGTCATCTCAGCTAGAGAGCAGCGCTTGCCGAGGTACTTGGGTTGTCCAAGGATGGCATTGGTAGTTGCAAACCCACCAACGAGCTCTGGATAGAGGAGGTCGTAAATTTGAACTTGCCACTCCTGGATGTTGCTTACTTCATTGTAGATGACCTCGGCAGCTTGTTCTTGTCCCTCTACAGCAGGAATGGGGGCAGGTACGGGAGATCCTTCTTCCACTGGTTCCTCTTCCTCTTCCTCTTCCTCCTCCGCCAACACCAGGTCAATCTTGAGGTAGGGTCTGGAGTTGAGATTTTCGGGCTGAGGTGGAATGATGTGATTGTCTCGGCAGGTGAGAGTCACCCATCGTCGTTTCCATGCCTCAAGCTGTAGATTGAACCAGAGTTCTGGTCCATTCCTTGCATTGGTGCGTCGATGATGGAACGACATATCCACGAGGTTGAAGAGATGACCCCAGATTAGAAGGAAGGCTACATGGTAAAGATGTGGGGAGTGCTGAGGTGTGCGCTGGTGCTCATAGGCACCAAGGAGAAAGTCGGAGACACGGTATTCGTTGATGAAGATGGTGCTGGTCATGGTCAGTACAGTATGTGACCAGCTGTAGATGTTGCTTCCATCTTCCTCAAGGATAGGGCAGTCGCTCAAGGGGTTGGCCATGCTGGATGAAGCGAGGTGGAGTGGTAGTTGAGGTGGCAGTATTGACGACGATTGAATCGGTGTCAGAACAGAGTCTTGTGCTTGTTCAAAGGTACTGATAATTGCTGATGATGGATTTAAAGGTGATGATGATGGAGTGGGCGTAGCAGTGAGCTGTGTTGTGGGAATGGAGAGTTCGGCGAGGGCGCAGGTCATCGCGGAGGGGCGATGCGAACAGGCGGATCCGTATGCCGGGCGGATGACAAATGAGGATGACGGTGGAGGAGTGATACGTGATGAAGTGATTTGCGGCAAGACAGGAGGAGGAGATTGATGTCATGAGTGGGCGCAGGGGCGATCCGCGTGCGTTGATGGGAGTTCTGGCATGGGCGCGGGTCGTCGCAGCTTGAGCGATGCGACCGAGCGGGTCCTTGTGCCGAGCTGAGAACGATTTGAGAGAGCGGAGGAAGTGATTGATGGATGAGTGGGGGCAGGGGCGAAACCACGTGCGCTGCGAAGTTTTCGGCGTTGGTGCAGGTCGTCGCAGAACGAGCGATGCGACCGGGCGGATCCTCGTGCCGGGCTGATAAAGGAAGCTAAAGAGGACGATTGATTGATGAGTTGGCACAGGGGCGAAACCACGTGCGCTACAGGAAGGTTTGGCGTGGGCACAGGTCGGCGCGGAAAAAGGCGAAGCGACCGGGCAGATCCTTGTGCCGAGATGATGCAATCTGCGGAAGCGGAGGAAGCGATTGATTGATGAGTGGGCGCAGGGGCGGAACCACGTGCGCGATAAAGCGATGCTGATGATGCTGATGCTGATGATGGATGGCGGTGCGGAGGACGCTGATGATGAGGAAGAGGCGATGCGGAGGTGACACGGATGAAGCTGATGGCGAAGAGGCGGAGATGAGGCAGGAACGGGCGGCTGATGAAGTTAAGCGAGGAGGAGGAGGAGTGATGGAGGCGACTGAGGACGTAGAGCGACGACTGACGATGGTGGAGAAGGCGGTAGACAAAGGGCAACGCGGGCTGAGAAAGCAGAGATGAGACGTGGCGCGGCAAGTGAAGGCAACACAACCATTTCTTCTCGCGTTCAGGAGAGTGACGGGTTGTTCCCCAGTTGGGTCAGAAGTGGGAGCAGGAAGACTGGTGGTGTCCGATGTCCTGTCGGCTGGAAGAAGGTGGCTGCGGTAGAGGAGGCCAGGCAGCGGGCAGGGACTTGGACTGCTGATGCCAGGAGAGTGACGGCTTGCTCCCCAGTTGGCTCGAAAATGGGAGCAGGAAGACTGGTGGTGTCCGATATCCTGGCAGTGACAGTCTTTGGCTGCACCTGCTGACGAGATGGGGAGGCGATGCGAGAGGGCGGCTCGGGAAGTTAGATGCGGGCGGACAGAGGATCACAGCTAGAAAGGAGTAGATGAGGCTGATGCGGCAAAATGATCAGGAGGCGATGCCAGTGGAGGTAGGTGCGATGTGGTAATGGCAGATGGGAGGCAGCAGGAAGCTTCGTGGTAGTTGACGACAGGCGGCGGCTTGAGAGTTGCTTGCGGCTGATGTCAGCGACTCGTCACCAGTAGTTAGCCACGGGCGCGGAAATGGGCACAGGGCTTTCTCAGGATGACAGGGCGTTTCTTCAGCGTGGAAGACTCGTCAGGCAGAGCTCCTGATGTCAGCTGCAGATGAAGCGGCGAGGCGCGAGACGGTGGTAGCAGCGGGAGGAGAATGTAAGTAGAGGCGGCGGTGCGGAGATGACGGCAGAGCGATGACGTGGTCACGGAACTCCAGGTGATGTTGCCTGATACTCTGATACAATGTCTGAAGAATGCAGTGACGAGAGAAGAGGCAGCAGAAGCAAGCAGAAGCATCGGAACATGCAAGTGTACGTCAGCAGAGTGACGTAGGCAAGAGCGATCCGAGGAGTTAGTTGCAAGAGCTTGATAGAGGCTGAGACGCGAGGTAGCGGAGGTAGACAGGTTGATGTGAGAGACGGAGATCTGGCACAAGGAGTGATGGTTGGCGGAGTGTGAGAGCTGAGCGAAGGAGCGAGAGTGATGGAGCAAAGCGTTGAGAGTTGGCGAAGGAAGGAAATGCGGGGAACGGGCAGAGCGAAGACACGGCGGCGAAGCCGTGGAACCAAGGGGGGAACAGGATGGGCAGAACTGTTATGGTTAACTCGAGGGAATGAGCATCCTTGGTCATAAAAGGACAGATCAGGACAAAAGAGCAACGGCTTTTTTCCGCTAGCCGGACGCGTGTGACACATGTCACATTATTAGGGGATGCCTTGACATGTTAGGCTTCAACGGTCAGTCTGATCGAGGGCCGTTGAGTCAAGGTGGTTCGGTCTTCGGACCTGAACATTTATTGAGCAAATGGGAATAACTCTTGTCGGAGTCAATGATTTCCAACACATCCTCCCCAACAAATCCACCAGCCCCACTTCATGTGCGCCTGCCTCTGCGCACCAATGGAGAGAGTTGTAATTGACTTTCATGGCCCCCTCCTTCATACCCAATGCAAGAACGTAAACTGGATTTTCGGCATCGACCACATGACCAAGTGGGTCATGGATCGGGCGGTCCCCAAGGCCGACGCAGCACACGCCACATCGTTCCTGAAGGAAAAAGTCATATACTGGGGAGGTGGATGCAAGATCATCCAGTGTGACAATGGCTCGAACTTCGTAGGGACATTCGCAAAAGTGGCAGCGTACTTCAACATCAAGATTGAGAATGGGGCATCACACGGGCCGCATGCGCAAGGCCAGGTCGAGCGTATGGATGGAGCAATCATGCAGACCATCCGGAAGTTGTCGGATGACAATGCACCCTGGGACGAGCAGCTAGAAGACATCATCTACGAATACAACATCACACCTCATTCGTCTACCAGCTTCTCACCCTACATGCTGCATCACGGCCAGCAACATTGGACCATGGCTACCATGCCGCTCATGCCTGACGCGCCGATGCCACCACAGGAAGAGGGTGCGACCGTGGCCGAAGGGGTGGAATTCATGAAACAACGAGGTGCCTGGCTTCAAAGGTGCCTCCAAGAGGCTCGAACTCAGGGGTCTGTCACATCACAGCGCGGGTTGGACCGTACTAACGCCGGCCTCGTGATTGACGACTTCCAGGTTGGTGACAGTGTGCGGCCAAAGCGGGAGGAGGTGGGCAGGGCGCGACAAAATGAAGCGACACTCTTGGACCATTGTTACCAGGTTTGGGCCGGAGATGGAGTCTATGTGTGGCTCGAGGGCAGCCACACTTCCAACATCATGGTGCGACGTGAGCGACTTGAGAAGCTCCTGGTCTGTTGGCAGGCCCTCGCGACCGGGCGATACCTGTCCTGCATCAGTATCGATTACGACGTGAGGAAGTGGCAGCTAAGTTTGCAGGGTTGCCTCAGTCTCCCCATTGCCCACACCGCCCTCCTCCACCAATCACCACATTTGCAGTTCCTGCAGCCGACAGACATGAGCCTTTGGCCGGGGGCACCCGGCTTGTTTCGTCGGGTATTGGGGTGCATTTCCCGGCACATCAAGACAAGGAAGTACACAAGCAGGAAGCTGAGGCAAGCGCAACACCACAACAACAGGAGCAGCAAGAAAGGGCAGCAGGGGAAGGGGCAGGACATGCTGTGGCAGAGATGGAAGGCATCACCAAGAAGCGACGTCGGGCCGAGAAAGATAAGCTCGCTACCCGGCGGCCCAGGACCACTGAGGAGGCGCCGTCAGGGACTGTACCAGAAGTCTAGCAACAGCTGCCTCCCTGCNGGGGGGACCCGGCTTGTTTCGTCGGGTATTGGGGTGCATTCCCCGGCACATCAAGACAAGGAAGTACACAAGCAGGAAGCTGAGGCAAGCGCAACACCACAACAACAGGAGCAGCAAGAAAGGGCAGCAGGGGAAGGGGCAGGACATGCTGTGGCAGAGATGGAAGGCATCACCAAGAAGCGACGTCGGGCCGAGAAAGATAAGCTCGCTACCCGGCGGCCCAGGACCACTGAGGAGGCGCCGTCAGGGACTGTACCAGAAGTCTAGCAACAGCTGCCTCCCTGCGAGGCCGCGGTAAATGTGGTGCCTGAGGCTCCGGGGTAACCAGTGTCAAAAGCAAAGCAGGCATACCAAAGTCTCGGAGTGACACCTGGTGCAGCAACGACAGCCACGCGACAAAGGCGGGCGTAGGGGCCACACGCTATGACAATACCACATGTGACAGATGATCAACCCGCATCGACGTTGGCAGATGCTGGACATAGCCTGGGCCTATTGCTATCGACCGCTACAACATCAAGAGTGCATCTCGGGAGACCCCAGCAGTAGAGACAAGAGGCGCTACTTTCTACGACAGCTGCACTCGGCGCGGCGCCCGGAGCGCCAGCACCATCGGAAGCAACAGTAGAGCAGCGGGAGCGGGAGGTCCTGCCTTTTGCGACAACTACACCCGGCGCGGCATCCAGAGTGCCAGAGCCACCAGCAGCTGCAGCAGGGCGGTGGGGACAAGATGTACTGCCTTCTGCGGCAGCTACACCTTGCGCGGCGCCTGGAGCGCTAGCACCATCGCCAGCAGCAGCAGAGCAGCGGGAGCAGGAGGTACTGCCTTCTACGGCAGCTGCACCTGGCGCGGTGCCCAAGGCGCAAGCACCACCAGTAGCAGTAGCAGAGCAACGAGGACAGGAGGCGCTGCCTTCTACGGCAGCTGCACCTGGCGCGGCGCCCGGAGCGTTAGCATCATCGGCAGCAGCAGCAGAGCAGCGGGAGCGGGAGGCGCTGCCTTCTACGGCAGCTACACCCGGTGCGGCGCCCGGAGTGCCAGCGCCACCAGCAGCAACAGTAGAGCAGCAGGGATGGGAGGTGCTGCCTTCTATGACAACTGCACGTGGCGTGGCGCCCGGAGCCATGCCGGGCGCCGGGCGCCGGGCGCCCAGCGTGGCTCACCGTCCTCCTCACTCTTTGAGTCGTCGGGATACGTGAAGTTGGTGGACTTGCACCGCCTCCCACTTGCCTTGTACTGGCGGCGCAGCCGCACGTTGCAACGCACAAGCATCTCCAGCGTGCTGATGTTAAGGCGGTGCAAGCGCATCCACCACTGTGGACCAAGCCGTGACCATGTCAACCTCACCCCAAGGTCAGTGCCAAAGTGGCGCGGGTGCACACGGCACGCAGCAGCATACAGCAGGCAGCTCATGTCAGCAGTCCAGCGGGCTTGCGGGTGCTACATACCATGCTTCACAGGGAGAACAGCAACCTTTGCTGGCTTGCACCCGCGGGGGCACGACAGTGCAGCAAGATCACTCATGCAATCAAGCAATCCTTCATATATCTCACCCGCTGCCCCTCCCGGCGTGTCAGCAATGCGTAGCACGGTCACAAACGGCGTCAACAAATCTCTCAGCTGGCAAACCTGTAGCCAAAACACGCAGTGGTGCACAAGACACCTCACAACCTTCTTGCGTGCCTTGAACATCCCATCCCGCTAACTGCCCATGGCCGCCCAGCACTCATGGTTGACCATCTTCAACAGAAATGGACGCATGTCTAGCAGGCGATGCAGCATGGAGTGCGCAGATGCAAAACGCATGTCGCATTTGGCCTGCAAGACCCGCCCACCCGACTGTTGCTTCAACCAGGTCCGTGGCATGTCGTTGTTGCGAAACAATTTGACAACCTTCTCAGCCTTGGACAATATTGCCGACCCCCACTCTGTCTTGCCAATGTCCTTCATGACACGATCACAGTTGTGTGCACAGTAACCTTGCCACAGGACTTTTGGATACTTCCCTGCCAGGTCTTGGAATGCACGTTTGTTGACTGCTGTGTTGTCGCAAACAACGGACACCACGTGCTTGACACCGACGGCCTCGACCGCCTCCTTAATCATGGCCTCCATATGGGATGCATTGCGGGTCTTCCCATTGGCATCACGTGAAAACACGTGACAGGCACCCTTGGTGTTTACAGCCATCGCATTGTAAATTGGACGCTGCTGCTGATCCGCCCACTCGTCCACGGTAAGTGTGACGCCACAAATGGGCCAGGTTTGCTTCAGCGACGCATCCTCGACCTCTAATTTCTTGTCCAATGCTGGCAGTATGTCACTCACGACAGTGCCTGGGCTTGGAAGGCGAAATGAGCTGTTGGTGCTTCGGCCTGTGCGCACCACCTCATTCAGTAGCGGCTCACGTGAGAAGCTGATTGGGTACGCAGCACAGGCCATGAGCTTGACTATTACCATCTGGCAGCTCTTGTTCCCGGCTGCCTCACAATGAGGCCTCACGGCCGTTTGAACCATACCAGCCATCCGGTTAACATCCACCAGCCGAACTGTCTGCGGCTGCTGCTGGTACAACTGCGGCTACTGCTGGTACGCCGGCGGCTGCTGCAGGTACACCTGTGGCTGCTGCTGGTACACCTGCTGCTGCTGGTGCTGCTGCTGCTGCTGCTGCTGCCCACAAAGGTCTGCTGCTATGAGGAGTGCTTCGTCTTGCTGCCTCCTTATCGGTTGGTCAATGGAGCTCATGCCAGCAGACTCCATGCCAGGACCGGCACCGGTTACATCACCCTCATCATCTCCACTTGGTAGGCCAGCTTGGCACAGAGTCTCCTGTCGCTGCAAGCTCTCCGCCAAATTAACCCATTTCACAGGCTTGCTGCTTGTACCCCATGAATCCCCGAGACCGTTGTACAGACAGGGGCAAGCAGGTTTCCAGTCGGCTGCTGGACGAGGGGCCCTCTCAAGGCCAAGAACGTCTTTGGCGTGAGGCGGTGGGAACGGGCACGTGGCGATGTTGCCGTTTGGGATACCGAAATGCCCGCGGATGCGGTCGCAAGTGCCGCTTGACGTAACGCCGCGTGAGCCACAAAAGAACCTAGGTTTCCTTGAGGCCGTAGGCACTGGCCGGCAGTGACGCAAGAGGGCCATTGTTAGATGATCTCCATGGAGACGCCCGGCAGGAGGGGGGTTGAAGTCCGCATGGTTCAGACGGTACGCAGAGGCAACAGAGGTTGAAGATGGAAGGGATGAAGATTCCATCACAGATGGTGTAGTCTAGCACTGAGGTACCATGGATGCACCTCGTTCATACAGTTGCAATGCTCTATTTGTGTATGAGTGACGCGGAACGACTAGCAGTACTTCATAGCGTTGTTACAACGCGGATCCAGCGTCAACCACCCGAGCGGTGGGTGATTGCAAGGGCCCCTGCCCCTGCCCCTGCCTCCTGCCAGGCCTCATCGGCCTCACCCGAGGCATAGGACCCAACCGGTGGGTGGTTGCGAGGCCCTGCCCTTGCCTCCTGCTCCCCGCCAGGCCTCGTCGGCCTTTGGATCCATGCTCCGTTCACCATCGATCCAAGCGGATCAATGGTGGGTGGGCTGGTCAGCCCTCAGCCGGCGACCACCGGCTGTGGATCCACGGGCGGCGACCACCGGCAGTGGATCGATCCAACGAGGAGCCACCGTCGATGGATCCACGGCCGGCGACCACCGGCAGTGGATCGATCCGACAAGGAGCCACCGTCAATGGATCCACGGCCGGCGACCACCGGCAGTGGATCGATCCGACGAGGAGCCACCGTCGATGGATCCACGGCCGGCGACCACCGGCAGTAGTCCCATCGACAATTAGCCCTCGTCGACCGTTCCTCGGCCGTCGGCCAATCGATCAACATCAATCGATCGTCGGTTCTTGCTCGCCGTCGGTAGAGCAATCGATGGCGACCGAGCAACCGGCGGGGATTGATCTCATCAACTGATTGATCCACGGCAATCGAATGCGTCGAAAACAAAAAGGGACATTGCAAAACTTTTGAGCTGCGAGTTTCATCGTGAACCTCGCGTTTGCGCTGATTTTGCCACCAGGAGCGCACAAAATGATAGTTCCAAAAATGGACTGAAGTACGATTTGCGGACAGAAATGAAAGTAAACATATTCAGAAAGAAATCAACAATCATCCACGTACGTGGACTCAAACTGTGCAGCAAGAGTAATCGATGATGTGGCAGCGAAACAACCAGTGATCGGTGGACCAAATATCTGCCACCTGTCGGATATCCCTATCATACCCCACAATAATTTCCATTTTCACTTGACACCTCAATTCAAGAAAATTCCAGAAATATATGTCCATTAAGATAATTTCAGAAATCATTGGAATGTCAAACCCTGGTTCAACAATTTTAAAAGGGAATATCAAACCCTAATATGACATGGGTTTGAAAGTTGAATGAAAACGGAATTTGTGGAGGATGACGTGCGAGCGAGGGGTGGTGGCTGGGCAAGGGGGGGGG
>SZWC01002361.1:130507-142535 GCA_023375785.1 Penium margaritaceum | reverse complement strand
ACAAAGTTTACCAAGTGACTTTAACTTCTACGAATCGTAACACGAGTCAGCCACAATCAGAGTGTCCAATCACAGTTCAGGTATACCAAGCATGACCTTGTATGTATAAACAAGGTAAGAAACCGGTGGCTTTATAGGCTATTGTGTGCAATGCCTTGACAAAGTTGGCATGTGCCACTGACCATGTCCACACAGTTTACCGAGTACCTTAAACGGCTATGAATCATAACACGAGTCAGCCACGGTCAGAGTGATCAATCACAGTGCAGATATACTGGGCATGACCTTGCAGGTACAAACAAGGTAGAATACTGGTGGCTCGGTGTGGCTATTGTGCACAATGCCTTGACAAAGTTAAGATGTGCCACTGACCATGACCTTAACTGTATTCAAGTGACTTTTACTTCTATTGATGATAACACGAGTCAGCCACGGTCAGAGTGTCCAATCAAAGTGCAGATGTACTAGGCATGATCTTGCAAGTGCAAAAAAGGTAGAACACTGGTGGCTCGGTGTGGCTATTGTGCGCAATGCCATGATAAAGTTGGCATGTGCCACTCACCATGGCCACAAAGTTGACCAAGTGACTTTAACGTCTACGAATCGTAACATGAGTCAGCCACGGTCAGAGTGCCCAATCACAGCGCACGTCTAATATGCATGCTTTTGCAGGAATAAACAATGTAAAAATCCGGTGGCTTGGCACGGCTATTGTGCGCAATGCCTTGACAAAGTTGGCATTTGCCACTGACCATGACCACAAAGTTTACCAAGTACATTAAACGGATATTAATCGTAACACGTATCAGCCACGGTCAGAGTGTCCAATCACAGTGCAGATATACTGGGCATGACCTTACAGGTATAAACAAGGTAGAATACTAGTGGTTCGGTGTTGCTATTTTGCACAATGCCTTGACAAAGTTGGCATGTACCACTGACCATGACCACAAATGTATCCAAGTGACTTTTCCATCTATTGATCATAACACGAGTCAGCCACTATCAGAGCGTCCAATCACAATGCACATGTAATAGGCATGATCTTGCAGGTTCAAACAAGGTAGAATACTGGTGGCTCGGTGTGGCTATTGTGCGCAATGCCTCGACAAAGTTGGCATGTGCCACTGACCAAGACCACAAAGTTTACAAGTGACTTTAACTTCTACGAATTCTAACACGAGTCAGCCACGGTCAGAGTGTCCATTCACAGTGCACATCTAATATGCATTACATTGCAGGCATAAACAAGGGAAAAACCCGGTGGCTTGGCACGACTATTGTGCGCAATGCCTTGACAAAGTTGTCACGTGCCAGTGACCATGACCACAAAGTTTACCAACTACCTTAAACGGCTATGAATCATAACGCGAGCCAGCCACGGTCAGTGTGTCCAATCACAGTGCAGATATACTGCGTATGCCCTCGCAGGTATAAACAAGGTAGAATACTTGTGGCTCGGTGTGCCTATTGTGCACAATGCCTTGACAAAAATGGCATGTGCCACTGACCATGACCATAAATGTATCCAAATGACTTTTACTTCTATTGATCATAACACAAGTCAGCCACGGTCGGAGTGTCCAATCACGGTGCACATGTGATAGGCATGATCTTGCAGGTATAAACAAGGTAGAATACTGGTGGCTCGGTGTGTCTATTGTGCGTAATGCCTTGACGAAGTTGGCATGTGCCACTGACCATGACCACAAAGTGTACCAAGTGTCTTTAACTTCTATGAATCGTAACATGAGTCAGCCACGGTCAGAGTGCCCAATCACAGTGCACACCTAATATGCATGATCTTGCAGGTATAAACAAGGTAAAAAACCATCGGCTTGGCATGGCTATTGTGCGCAATGCCTTGACAAAGTTTGCATGTGCCACTGACCATGACCACAAAGTTTACCAAGTGACTTTAACTTCTATGAATCATAACACGAGTCAGCCACGGTCAGAGTGTCTAATCACAGTGCAGATGTACTATGCATGATCTTCCTGGTGCAAACAAGGTAGAGTACTGGTGGCTCGGTGTGGCTATTGTGCGCAATGCCTTGACAAAGTGGGCATGTGCCACTGACCATGACCACAAAGTTTACCAAGTGACTTTAACTTTTACGAATCGTAATACGAGTCAGCCACATTCAGATTGCCCAATCACAGTGCACATCTAACATGCATGACCTTGCAGGTATAAACAAGGTAAGAAACCGGTAGCTTGGCACGGCTGTTGTGCGCAATACCTTGACAAAGTTGGCATGCTCCACTGACCATGACCACAAAGTTTACCAAGTACATTAAACGGCTATGTATCATAGCACGAGTCAGTCATGGTCAGAGTGTCCAATCACAGTGCAGATATACTGGGCATGACCTTGCAGGTGTAAACAAGGTAGAATACTGGTGGCTCAGTGTGGCTATTGTGTGCAATGCCGTGACAATGTTGGCATGTGCCACTGACCATGACCACAAATGTATCCAAGTGACTTTTACTTCTATTGATCATAACACGAGTCAGCCACGGTCAGAGTGTCCAATCACAGTGCAGATGTACTGAGCATGACCTTGCAGGTACAATTAAGGTAGAATGCAGGTCGCTCGGTGTGGCTATTGTGCGCAATGCCTTAACAAACTTGGCATGTGCCACTGACCATGACCACAAAGTTTATCAAGTACATTAAACCGCTATGAATCATAACACGAGTCAGCCACGGTCAGAGTGTCCAATCACAGTGCAGATGTACTGGACATGAACTTGCAGGTATTAACAAGGTAGAATACTGGTGGCTCGGTGTGGCTATTGTGCGCAATGCCTTGACAAAGTTGGCATGTGCCACTGACCATGACCACAAAGTTTACCAGGTGACTTTAACTTTTACGAATCATAACACGATTCAGCGGCGGTCAGAGTACCCAATCACAGTTCTCATGTACTAGGCATGACATTGCAGGTAGAAACAAGGTAAACAAACCGGTGGCTTGGCACGGCTGTTGTGTGCAATGCCTTGACAAAGGTGGCATGTGCCACTGACCATGACCACAAAGTTTACCAAGTACCTTAAACGGCTATGAATCATTACACGAGTCAGCCACGGTCAGAGTGTCCAATCACTATGCAGATATACAGGGAATGACCTTACAGGTATAAAGAAAGTAGAATACTGGTGGCTCGATGTGGCTATTGTGCGCAATGCCTTGACAATGTTGGCAAGTGCCACTGACCATGACCAAAAATGTATCCTAGTGACTTTTACTTCTATTGATCATAAAACGAGTCACCCACGGTCAGAGTGTCCAATCACAGTGTGGTTGTACTAGGCATGATTTTGCAGGTACAAACAAGGTAGAATACTGGTGGCTCGGTGTGGCTATTGTGCGCAATGCCTTGACAACGTTGGCATGTGCCACTGACCATGACCACAAAGGTTACCAAGTGATTTTAACTTATACGAATCATAACACGAGTCAGCCACGGTAAGAGTGCCCAATCACAGCGCACATCTAATATGCATGAAATTGCAAGTATAAACCAGGTAAAAAACCGGTGGCGTGGCATGGCTATTGTGCGCAATGCTTTGACAAAGTTGGCATGTGCCACTGACCAAGACCACAAAGTTTACCAAGTACCTTAAACAGCTTTGAATCATAACACGAGTCAGCCACGATCAGAGTGTGCAATCACAGTGCAGATATACTGGACATGACCTTGCAGGTATAACCAAGGTAGAATACGGGTGGCTCGGTGTGGCTATTGTGTGCAATGCCTTGACAAAGTTGGCATGTGCCACTGACCATGACCACAAATGTATCCAAGTGACTTTTACTTCTATTGATCAAAACACGAGTTAGCCATGGTCAGAGTGTCCAATCACAGTGCAGATGTACTAGGCATGATTTTGCAGGTGCAAACAAGGTAAAATACTGGTGGCTTCGTGTGGCTATTGTGCGCAATGCCTTGACATAGTTGGCATGTGCCACTGACCATGACCACAAATGTATCCAAATGACTTTTACTTCTATTGATCATAACATGAGTCAGCCACGGTCCGAGTGTCCAATCAAAGTGCAGATGTACTTGGCATGATCTTGTGAGTGCAAACAAGGTAGAATACTGGTGGCTCGGTGTGGCTAGTGTGCGCAATGCCTTGACAAAGTTGTCATGTGCCACTGATCATGACCACAAAGTTTACCGGGTTACTTTAACTTCTACGAGTCGTAACACAAGTCAGCCACGGTCAGAGTGCCCCATCACAGGGCACATCTAATATGCATGACCTTGCAGGTATAAACAAGTTAAAAAACTGGTGGCTTGGCACGGCTATTGTGCGCAATGCCATTACAAAGTTGGCATGTGCCACTGACCATGACCACAACGTTTACCAAGTACCTTAAACGGCTATGAATCATAACACGAGTCAGCCACAGTCAGAGTGTCCAATCATAGTGCAGCGATACTGCGCATGACCTCGCAAGTATGAACAAGGTATAATACTGGTGGCTTGGTGTGGCTATTGTGCGTAATGCCTTGAAAAAGTTGGCATGTGCCACTGACCATGACCACAAATGTATCCAAGTGACTTTTACTTCTATTGATCATAACACGAGTCAGCCACGGTCAGAGTGTCCAATCACAGTGCAGATGTTCTAGGCATGATCTTGCAGATGTAAACAAGGAAGAAGTCTGGTGGCTTGGTGTGGCTATTGTGCGCAATGCCTTGACAAAGTTGGCATGTGCCACTGACCATGACCACAAATGTATCCAAGTGACTTTTACTTCTATTGATCATAACACGAGTCAGCCACGGTCAGAGTGTCCAATCACAGTGCAGATGTTCTAGGCATGATCTTGCAGATGTAAACAAGGAAGAAGTCTGGTGGCTTGGTGTGGCTATTGTGCGCAATGCCTTGACAAAGTTGGCATGTGCCACTGACCATGACCACAAAGTTTACCAGGGGACTTTAACTTGTATGAATCATAACACGAGTCAGCCACATTCAGAGTACCCAATCACAGTGCATATCAAATATGCATGACCTTGCAGGTATGAACAGGGTTAAAAACTGGTGTCTTGGTACGGCTATTGTGCGCAATGCCTTGACAAAGTTGGCATGTGCCACTGACCATGACCACAATGTTTACAAAGTGACTTTAACTTGTACGAATCGTAACACAAGTCAGCCACAGTCAGAGTGCCCAATCACAGTTCAGATGTACTGGGCATGACCTTGCAGGTCTAATCAAGGAAAAAAACCGGTGGCTTGGCACGGCTAATGTGCGCAATGCCTTGACAAAGTTGGCATGTGCCACTGACCATGACCACAGAGTTTACCAAGTACCTTAAACGGCTATGAATCATAACACGGGTCAGCCACGGTCAGAGTGTCCAATCACAATGCAGATATACTGTATCGGAATATAGAAGTTAACATTGGCAATCTCTCTCGGATAATCCGAGTTCTCAATAAACGGTTCAAGTTCGGCATTGAGCCCACAAAACCACCTCGCCAACGGAATGTCGGTCACGGCCAGTGACTTAACGGCGAGTCGTCCCTAATAACCGCGACCACGTCGCAGTCGCGTCTGGCTAGCAAAGAAGAAGCCGTTGCAATATCTTTGTTTTGTTCTGTGATATATTACTGAGGAAGTTCATTCCCTCAAGTTAACCATAACAGTTCTGCTCATCATGTTCCCCTTTGGTTCTGCAACTTCGCCGCCGTGTCTTCGCTCTACTTGCTCTTCACATTTCTTGCCTTTGCAAGCCTCTTTCAACGCTTTGCTCTGTCACTCTCGTTCCTTCGCTCGGCTCTCTTACTCCGCCAACCATTACTCACCTCGCCAGCACTCTCACTTCAACCTGTCTACCTCGACTACCTCGCGCCTCAGCACCAATCAGCCTCCGCGACTAACTCCTCGCACCGCTCTTGGTTACGTCACTCTGCTGTCGTACACTTGTTTGTCCTAACCCTTCGGCCTGCTTCTGCTGCTGCTGTTCTCGCATCTGCATTCTTCTGACATGGTATCGAAGCATCAGGCAACATCACCTGGTGCCCCGTAACTACATCATTCCTCTGCCGCCCTCTTCCTTCTATCGCTTTCTCCTGCAATCTTCTGCCGCCGCTACCGTCGTCCCGTGCCTTGCCGCTTTGCCAGCAGCTGACATCAGCAGCTCTGCCTGACAAGTTCTCCACGCTGAAGAAACGCTTTGTCATCCCAAGGATGCCCTGCGTCCATTTCCGCGCCCGTGGCCAACAACCGGTGACTTGTCACCCACATCAGCCGCACGCAACTCTCAAGCCGCCGTCTGCCGTCAACTACCAAGAAGCTTCTTGTTGTCTGCCAAACGCTGCCCCTCATTATATCTGCCTTCTCCAGGATCTTTTCCTCTTTTCATCCTGTCTCATCAGCTTCATCTGCTCCTTCCTCACCGTCATCCTTAGCCCACCCTCGTCCATCATCTCGAGCCGCCCTCTTGCTTTGCCTCCTCGTCTCGTCAACAGCTGCAGCCAAAACTGCTGCCGTTAGGATATCGGACACCACCAGTCTTCCTGCTCCCACTTCCGAGCCAACTGGGGATCAAGCCGTCACTCTCTTGACATCAGCGGTCCAGTGGACCTGCCCGTTGCCTGACTCCCTCTGCCGCAACCAACCTCCTCTAGCGGACAGGATATCGAACACCACCAGTCTTCATGCTCCCATTTCCGAGCCAACTGGGGAACAAGCCGTCACTCTCCGGAACGCAAGAAGAAGTGGTTTTGTCACTCCATCTCCCTGCCGCGACGCATCTCTCTCTGCTTGCAGTGCTCGCCATCTCTCTCCTTGAGCATCATCGTAAGTCTTCTGCCCTCATTCTTTACGTCATCCTCATCTTCTTCCATCAGTCCCTCCTCCGCCTCCTCGCTCCAGCCTCCTCGTCTTCATCAGTCGCTCGTTCCTGCCTCATCTCCATCTCCTCGTCATCAGCATTCCCCGCGCCACCTTTGCTACAATCATCTTCATCAGCGTCATCTCTTTGCGCATGTGGTTCTGCCCCTGCGCCCACTCATCAATCAATCGCTTCCTCCGCTTCCGCAATTGCTTCCAGCTCGACACAAGGACCCACCCGGTCGCATCGCCTTTTCCGCGACGACCTGCGCCCATGCCAAAAATTTCCTTCAGCGCACGCGGTTCGCCCCTACGCCCACTCCATCATCGTCAGTTTCCGCTTCAGCAATCACCATCAGCATCTGTGACCAGCACAAGGATCTGCACGAGCTAGCTGCACGCCTCGCAGCAGCCTGCACTCACGCCGGTAGCAGATTTCTCACAGCGCGTTGGCTTCCGCCTTCCCCTTGCTGCATCCTACTCCTCTATTTTAATCGCGCACGTGGTCCTGCCCCTGCGCCCACTCCATCATCCATCGTTTCTTCTCCACTTCTGCTCAGCTCGGCACAAGGATCCGCCCGGTCGCATCGCCTGTTCCGCGACGACCTGCACCCACGCCGAAACTTCCCAAAACGCACGAGATTCCATCCCTACACCCACTCACTCATCAACCATCCCTCCTCTCATTCTTCTACCCTCAGGCCATCCGGCATATCACACCCAATCACTCACACTTGCAGCTGAAGAGCAGTCAAACAAGGTCAGTACACATGAACTGGAAACCACCCGTCTCCCTGCTCAAGCTAACCGGTGGAACAAGCCGCTTTATCCGTGGAGCTGACTACCCAGCAGACTGCACCTCTCTGCATCCTCCTGGAACTCACAGAGTCTGCTGTGGCAGAGTACTCTTTGAGGGTGGCGTCGTGGCAGCGCCCTCCACCTCCTGCACTCACTACCCCCATCATCATCTCAAAGGGACCATGCCATGGAGAATGAGCTCTCGGCGGTATCCTCTTGGAACAGCATTCTCATCAAGGTCAACTCAGCAACCAACTTTGATGAATCAACGGTTCCTCTCGGCACCCCCTACACTGGAACAAACCATGAGCAACAACACGATCAATGCTCTCCTTCGTGTCCAACCTTCAGTGAAGCCGATCTACTTCATTGACTGTTCAACACCCAACAATGCATTAATCGACATTGTCACTCATCTTCTAGAGTACGTACGAGACTCCCCCCAACTGTACAGGAAAAGAGATGGTTCCACAAACTACCATCAATGGAGAGATGAAATTCTTCTCAACCTGGGACGTCTTCAGTCCCCCAAGTTCAATCTTTCACAGGTACTGCTTGGTCTCCTAGACTCAATATTCCTTCTTGATACGGACTGGGTTGGAGCACTTCCGAAGGAGGCGCTCATCCTCACCACTCATCACTCTCTTCACCCACTTATCCGATCACATGAAGGACTCTCTGAGTTCTGGCAAACCCTGTATCTATCCTGCGCATCATCTTCTCCCCAGCGTTGACTTCAAGGGGGGCTGTCAAAATATTGAAGTCAACACTGGCAATCTCTCTCGGATAATCTGAGTTCTCAATAAACGGTTCAGGTTCGGCATCGAGCCCACAGTGTCAGAAGAATGTAAGCACAGGATCAGCAGCGACAGAAGCAGGCAGAAGCGTCAGAACACGCAAGCATACGTCAGTGGAGTGACATAGGCAAGGGCGGTCCGAGGAGTTAGTCGCGGAGGCTGATAGAAGATAGGAGGCAAGATAGCTCAGGTAGACGGCTGATGTGAGAAAGAGAGTTGGCGAGATGAGTGATGATTGGCGGAGTATGAGAGCTGAGCGAAGGAGCGAGAGTGACGTAGCAAAGCGTTGGGATGGATTGACGAAGACAAGGAATGCAAGGAGCGAGCAGAGCGAAGACACGGCGGCGAAGCCGCGGAACCAAAGGGGAACAAGATGAGTAGATCTGTTCTGGTTAACTCGAGGGAATGAACATCCTCGGTATAAAAGGACATAACAGGACATATGTACAAAGTAACAGCTTCTTTCCGGTAGCCGGACGCGGTGTGAACGGTGTCACGTTATTAGAGGATAACTTGTCCGTTGGGCCAACGGTCATATACTGTTGAGCCGTTTGGTCAAGTTGGTTCGGTGATGAACCGAGCCATTATTGAGAGCTCGGAGCTAGTGCCGAGAGATGATCCTTCTCACTGCCAGGTTTATATTGCTGACACCCCCCTTGAAGCTGGCAGGGAGAAGGATTTTAGGGCCTGTGTGAGTATTTTCACTTTTCATCCTCCGTGGGAGGATGTACTCGACAGGCAAGAAGGAAGGTGTGCCACATGGTGCTCAAATAGTCTAGGTGGCTGGCAAGTGCCGCATGCCGACTGACGTCAGTGATGGTCCTGAGTACTCCACGGACTTGACGGTTGACATCTGCATATCTGAGGTTCCATGCAGTGTCGGTGATCGGCGGCCCAATATATAGAGGAGGGCCAGCAGAGCATCTGTGATGCCAAATCCATGGAGAAACTCAGAAAAGATATGGATTAGCACGTCGGCAACCCAGAAGTCCACTGCTTCAGAACTTTCTTCAACAGTGAAGGCAGGTAGAACGTTGACGCGTCCTGTTAATGGAGGAATGACATTTTGGTGGTTGAAACTGTACCCGATCCAGTTCTTCCACCAAGCCTGCCTGCGGATGTTGTGCCAGAGGAGTGGACCTGTGCGAGCCTCCTGTAGCAGATGGTGATAAGACAGATGCACGAGGGGTTGGAGGTATGTGCACACAATCTGGAGAGTCTGGTGGTAGGTGGCTATGTGTGGACAAGGGAAGGGGTGTTGATCGTATCTGCCGAGCAGGAGTGCATCGGCGAAGTACTCGGTGAGTGTGACCCACTCCCTGGCATGCAGTAGTGTTGCTTTGACCCATGCCGTGGCATTCTCGCCGTACTCGGCCACAATGGGCGCGTGCGGTCTTCGGCGAGCCATGGGAAGTAAGGAGGAGAGAAGGATGGAGAGTGAGAATCTGGGTGTGGTGTGGCACCAAGGCCGTTTCAGGACAGGTGCTATGCGTTGGTGGTGTCCGGAAGGCAATGGGTACAGAAGAGCAGAGAGGAACTCGAGGATGGGTTCAACTCGTGGGAGGTGTGTGGTTGAGAGGCGGACGTGAATGGAGGAGGTGGATGTGGATAGAGGAGGATGTGGATATAGGAGGAGTTAGTCACGGAACGTGATAAAGGCCGAGGTTCAAGAGGAGACAAGGCAGACCAGATGTTGAGAGAGAGAGCTCAGACAAACGACGAGTGATGACTGGTTGAGGACTGAGCAAAGGAGCGAGTGTGACGGACCAAATAGTTGAGAGCTGTGAGAGGCTGGGGAAGGCAAGAAATGCGAAGTGCGAGCAGAGCGAAGACACGGCGGCGAAGCCGCGGAACCAAAGGGAACAGGATGGTAAGAACTGTTCTGGTTGAACTAGGGAGGGAATAAAAATCCTCCTTATATACAACAAAACAAGATAAAATGGGTATTAACGGCTTCTTTTCGCTAGCCGCACGCGTGGCCACGTGGTCGCTTATTAGGGACGGCTCGATTCTGGTGGAACGGTCGAGAACGACCAGCCGTTGCCGAGGAGGTTTGGTGCGGGACCTGAACCGGTGTTGAGAGCTCAGATTATCCGAGGGATGTTCGAGAAGGACCTTGTCGGAGTCGTATTTGTGACAGCTATTATGTGCAATGCCTTGACAAAGTTGGCATGTGCCTCTGACCATGACCACAAATGTATCCAAGTGACTTTTACTTCTATTGATCATAATACGAGTCAGCCACGATCAGAGTGTCCAATCACAGTGCAGATGTACTAGGCATGATTTTACAGGTGCATACAAGGCAGAATACTGGTGGCTTGGTGGGGCTATTGTGCGCAATGCCTTGACAAAGTTGGCATGTGCCACTAACCATGACCACAAAGTTTACCAAGTACATTAAACGGCTATGAATCATTAAACGAGTCAGCCACGGTCAGTGTTCCAATCACAGTGCAGATGTACTGGGCATGACCTTGCAGGTATAAACAAACTAGAATAATGGTGGCTCGGTGTGGCTATTATGCGCAATGCCTTGACAAAGTTGGCATGTGCCACCGACCATGACCACAAATGTATCCAAGTGACGTATACTTCTATAGATCATAACACGAGTCAGCCACGGTCAGAGTGTCTAATCATAGTGCAGATGTACTAGGGATGATCTTGCAGGAATAAACAAGGTAGAATACTGGTGGATCGGTGGGGCTATTGTGCGCAATGCCTTGACAAAGTTGGCATATGCCTCTGACCATGACCACAAAGTGTACCAAGTGACTTTAACTTCTACGATTCGTAACACGAGGCAGCCCCAGTCAGAGTGCCCAATCACATTGCACCTCTAATATGCATGACCTTGCAGGTATAAACAAGGTAAAAAACCGGTGGCTTGGCTTGGCTATTGTGCGGAATGCCTTGACAAAGTTGGCATGTGCCACTGACCATGACCACAACGTTTACCAAGTACCTTAAACGGCTATGAATCATAACACGAGTCAGCCACTGTCAAAGTGTCCGATCACAATGCACATATACTGGGCATGACCTTGCAGGTATAAACAAGGTAGAATGCTGGTGGCTCGGTGCGGCTATTGTGCGCAATGCCTCGACAAAGTTGGCATGTGCCACTGACCATGACCACAAATGTATCCCAGTGACTTTTACTTATATTGATCAGAACACGAGTCAGCCACGGTCAGAGTTTCCAATCACAGTGCAGATGTACTAGGCATGATCTAACAAGTACAAAAGATGTAGAATACTGGTGGCTAGGTGTGGCTATTGTGTGCAATGCCTTGACAAAGTTGGGATGTGCCACTCATCATAAAAACAAAATTTACCAAGTGACTTTAACTTCTACGAATTGTAACACGAGTCTGCCACGGTCAAAGTGCCCAATCACAGGTCAGATATACTAGGCATGACCTTGCAGGTATAAACAAGGCAAAAATGGTGGTTTGGCACGGCTATTGTGCGCAATGCCTTGACAAAGTTGGTATGTGCCACTGATCATGACCACAAAGTTTACCAAGTACCTTAAACGGCTATGAATCATAACACGAGTCAGCCA
>SZWC01002361.1:119677-130105 GCA_023375785.1 Penium margaritaceum | reverse complement strand
CCTTGACAAAGTTGGCATGTGCCACTGACCATGACCACAAATGTATCCAAGTGACTTTTGCTTAAATTGATCATAACACAAGTCAGCCATGGTCAGGGTGTCCAATCAGAGTGCAGATGTACTAGGCATCATCTTGCAGGTGCAAACAAGGTAGAATACTGGTGACTCGGTATGGCTATTGTGCGCAATGCCTTGACAGAGTTGGCATGTGCCACTGACCATGACCACAAAGTTTACCAAGTGACTTTAACGTCTACGAATCGTAACAGGAGTCAGCCAGAGTCAGAGTGCCCAATCACAGTTCAGATGTACTAAGCATGACCTTGCAGGAATAGGCAAGGTAAAAAACCGGTGGCTTGGCACGGCTATTGTGCGCATTACCTTGACAAAGTTGGCATGTGCCACTGACCATGACCACAAAGTTTACCATGTACCTTAAACGGCTATGCATCATAACACGGGTCAGCCACGGTCAGAGTGTCCAGTCACAGTTCAGATATACTGGGCATGTCCTTGCAGGTACAAACAAGGTAGAATACTTGTGGCTTGGTGTGGCTATTGTGCGCAGTGCCTTGACAAAGTTGGCATGTGCCACTGACCATGACCACAAATATATCCAAGTGACGTTTACTTCTATTGATCATAACACAAGTTAGCCACTGTCAGTGTGTCTAATCAAAGAACAGATGTACTAGGCATGATCTTGCAGGTGCAAACAAGATAGAATACTGGTGGCTCGGTGTGTGCAACGCCTTGATAAAGTTGGCATGTGCCACTTCACCATGGCCACAATGTTTACCAAGTGACTTTAATGTCTACGAATTGTAAGACGAGTCAGCCACTGTCAGAGTGCCCAATCACAGCGTACATCTAATATGCATGGCCTTGCAGGTATAAGCAATGAAAAAAAACCGGTGGCGTGGCACGGCTATTGTGCGCAATGCCTTGACAAAGTTGGCATGTGCCATTGACCATGACCACAAAGTTTACCAAGTCCATTAAACGGCTATGAATCATAACACGAGTCAGCCACGGTGAGAGTGTCAAATCACAGTGCAGATATACTGGGCATGACCTTGTAGGTATAAACAAGGTAGAATTCTGGTGGCTCAGTTGGCTATTTTGCACAATGCCTTGACAAAGTTGGCACGTGCCACTGACCATGACCACGAATATATCCAGCTGACTTTTACTTCTATTGATCATAACACGAGTCAGCCACGGTCAGAGTGTCCAATCACAGTGCAAATGTACTAGGCATGATCTTGCAGGTACAAACAAGGTAGAATATGGTGGCTCGGTGTGGCTATTGTGCGAAATGCCTTGACAAAGTTGGCATGTGCTTCTGACCATGACCACAAAGCTTACCAAGTGACTTTAACGTATACGAAACGTTACACGAGTCAGCCACCGTCAGAATGCCCAATCACAGTTCAGATGTACTAGGCATGACCTCGCAGGTATAAACAAGGTTAAAAACCGGTGGCTTGGCACGGCTATTGTGCGCAATGCCTTGACAAAGTTGGCATGTGCCACTGACCATGACCACAAAGTTTACCAAGTACCTTAAACGGTTATGAATCATAACACAAGTCAGCCACGGTCAGAGTGTCCAATCACAGTGTACATATACTGGGCATGACCTTGCAGGTATAAACAAGGTATAATACTGGTGGCTCGATGTGGCTATTGTGCGCAATGCCTTGACAAAGTTGGCATGTGCCACTGACCATGACAATAAATGTATCCAAGTGACTTTTTCTTCTATTGATCATAACACAAGTAAGCCACGGTTAGAGTGTCCAATCACAGTGCAGATGCACTAGGCATGATCTTACAGGTGCAAACGAGGTAGAATACCGGTGGCTCGGTGTGGCTATTGTGCGCAATGCCCTGACAAAGTTGGCATGTGCCACTAACTATGACCACAAAGATGACCAACTGACTTTAAATTCTACGTATCATAACACGAGTCAGCAAAGGTCAGAGTACCCAATAACACTGCACATCTAATACACATGACCTTGCAGGTATAAACAGGGTAAAAAACCGGTGTCTTGGGACGGCTATTGTGCGCAATGCCTTGACAAAGTTGGCATGTGCCACTGACAATGACCACTGAGTTTACCAAGTGACTTTAACTTCTACGAATCGTAACGCGAGTCAGCAACAGTCAGAGTGCCCAATCACAGTTAAGATGTACTAGGCATGACCTTGCAGGTATAACAACAGTAAAAAACTGGTGGCTTGCCATGACTATAGTGCGCAAGGCCTTGACACAGTTGGCATGTGCCATTGACCATGACCACAAAGTTTACCAAGAACCTTAAACGGCAATGAATTATAACACGAGTCAGCCACGGTCAGAGTGTCCAATCACAGTGCATATATACTAGGCACGACCTTACAGAAATAAAAAAAGGTATGATACTGGTGGCTCGGTGTGGCTATTGTGCGCAATGCCTTGACAAAGTTTGCATGTGCCACTGACCATGACCACAAATGTATCCAAGTGACTTTTACTTCTATTGATCATAGCACAAGTCAGCCACGGTCAGAGTGTCCAGTCACAGTGCAGATGTACTAGGCATGATCTTGTAGGTACAAACAAGGTAACATACTGGTGGCTCGGTGTGGCTATTGTACGCAATGCCTTGACAAAGTTTACATGTGCCACTGACCATGACCACAAAGTTTACCAAGTGACTTTAACTTCTACGTATCGTAACACACGTCAGCCACGGTCAGAGTGCCCAATCACAGTTCAGATGTACTAGGCATGACCTTGGTAAACTTTGTGGTCATGGTCAGTGCCACACATGCCAACTTTGTCAAGGTAATGCGCACAATAGCCGTGCCAAGACACTGGTTTTTTACCTTGTCTATACCTGCAAGGTCATGCCTAGTACATCTGAACAGTGATTGGGCACTCTGACTCTGGCTGACTCGTGTTATGATTCGTAGAAGTTAAAGTCACTTGGTAAACTTTGTGGTCATGGTCAGTGGCACATGCCAACTTTGTCAAGGCATTGCACACAATAGCCACACCAAGTCACCAGTATTCTACCTTGTTTGCACCTGCAAGATCATGCCTAGTACATCTGCACTGTGATTGGACACTCTGACCGTGGCTGACTCGTGTTATGATTCATAGCCGTTTAAGGTTCTTGGTAAACTTTGTGGTCATGGTCAGTGGCACATGCCAACTTTGTCAAGGCATTGCACACAATAGCCACACCAAGTCACCAGTATTCTACCTTGTTTGCACCTGCAAGATCATGCCTAGTACATCTGCACTGTGATTGGACACTCTGACCATGGCTGACTCGTGTTATGATAAATAGAAGTAAAAGTCAGTTGGATACTTTTGTGGTAATGATCAGTGGCACTTGCCAACTTTGTCAGGGCATTACACACAATAGCCACACCAAGCCACCAGTTTTCAACCTTTTTTATTTCTGTAAGGTCATTCCCAGTATATATGCACCATGATTGGACACTCTGACTGTGGCTGACTCGTGTTATGATTCATAGCCGTTTAAGGTTCTTGGTAAACTTTGTGGTCATGGTCAGTGGCACAGGCCAACTGTGTCAAGGCCTTGCGCACTATAGTCGTGCCAATCCACCAGTGTTTTATCTTTTTTATACCTGCAAGGTCATTCCTTGTACATCTTAACTGTGAGTGGGCACTCTGACTGTGGCGGACTCGCGTTACGATTTGTATAAGTTAAAGTCACTTGGTATACTCTGTGGACATGGTCAGTGGCACATGCCAACTTTGTCAAGGCATTGCGCACAATAGCCGTCCCAAGACATCAGTTTTTTATCCTGTTTATACCTGCAAGGTCATGCATATTAGATAGCAGTGTGATTGGGTACTCCGACCGTTGCTGACTCGTGTTATGATTCGTAGAATTTAGAGTCAGTTGGTAATCTTTATGGTCATGGTCAGTGGCACATGCCAACTTTGTCAAGGCATTGCGCACAATAGCCACACCGAGCCACCGGTATTCTACCTTGTTTGCACCTGTAAGATCATGCCTAGTACATCTGCACTGTGATTGGACACTCTAACTGTGGCGGACTTGTGTTATGATCAATAGAAGTAAAAGGCACTTGGATACATTTATGGTCATGGTCAGTGGCACATGCCAACTTTGTCAAGGCATCGCGCACAATAGCCACAACGAGCCACCAGTATTCTACCTTGTTTATACCTGCAAGGTCATGCCCAGTATATCTGCACTGTGATTGAACACTATGACCGTGGCTGACTTGTGTTATGATTCATAGCCGTTAAAGATACTTGGTAAACTTTGTGGTCATGGTCAGTGGCACATGCCAACTTTGTCAATGCATTGCGCACAATAGCCGTGCCACGTCACCGGTTTTTTACCTTGTTTATACCTGCAAGGCCATGCCTAGTACATCTGAACTGTGATTGGGCATTCTGACTGTGGCTGACTCGTGTTACGTTTCGTAGAAGTTAAAGTCACTTGGTAAGCTTTGTGGTTATGGTCAGTGGCACATGCCAACTTTGTCAAGGAATTGCGCACAATAGCCACATCGAGCCACCAGTATTCTACCTTGTTTGTACCTGCAAGATCATGCCTAGTACATTTTCACTGTGATTGGACACTCTGACTGTGGCTGACTCGTGTTATGATCAATAGAAGTAAAAGTCACATGGATATAGTCGTGGTCATGGTCAGTGGCATGTGCCAACTTTGTCAAGGCATTGCACAAAATAGCCAACCAAGCCACCAGTATTCTACCTTGTTTATACCTACAAGGTCATGCCCAGTATATATGCACTGTGATTTGACACTCTGACCGTGGCTGACTCGTGTTATGATTCATAGCCGTTTAATATCCTTGGTATACTTTGTGGTCATGGTCAGTGGCACATGCCAACTTTGTCAAGGCATTGCGCACAATAGCCGTGCCAAGCCACCGGTTTTTTACCTTGTTTATACCTTCACGGTCATGCGTATTAGATGTACGCTGTGATTGGGCACTCTGACCGTGGCTGACTCGTGTTATGATTCATAGCCGTTTAATATCCTTGGTATACTTTGTGGTCATGGTCAGTGGCACATGCCAACTTTGTCAAGGCATTGCGCACAATAGCCGTGCCAAGCCACCGGTTTTTTACCTTGTTTATACCTTCACGGTCATGCGTATTAGATGTACGCTATGATTGGGCACTCTGACCGTGGCTGACTCGTGTTCCAATGCGTAGACGTTAAAGTCACTTGGTAAACATTGTGGACATGGTGAGTTGCACATGCCAACTTTATCAAGGCATTGCACACACCGAGCCACCAGTATTCTATCCTGTTTGCACCTGCAAGATCATGCCTAGTACATCTGTACTTTGATTAGAGACTCTGACAGTGGCTGACTCGTGTTATGATCAATAGAAGTAAAAGTCACTTGGATACATTTGTGGTCATGGTCAGTGGCACATGCCAACTTTGTCAGGGCATTATACGCAATAGCCACACCGAGCCACCAGTTTTCTACCTTTTTCATACCTGTAAGGTCGTGCCCAGTATATATGTACTGTGATTGGACACTCTGACCGTGGCTGACTCGTGTTATGATTCATAGCCGTTTAAGGTTCTTGGTAAACTTTCTGGTCATGGTCAGTGGCACTTGCCAACTTTGTCAAGGCATTGCGCACAATAGCCGTGCCAAGCCACCAGTGTTTTACCTTATTTATACCTGCAAGGTCATGCCTAGTACATCTGAACTGTGACTGGGCACTCTGACTGTGGCTGACTCGTGCTACGATTCGTAGACGTTAAAGTCACTTGGTAAACTCTGTGGTCATGGTCGGTGGCACATGCCAACTTTGTTAAGGCATTGCGCATAATAGTCGTCCCAAGACACTGGTTTTCTACCCTGTTGATACCTGCAAGGTCATGCATGTTAGATGTGCACTGTGATTGGGTACTCTGACCGTGGCTGACTCGTGTTATGATTCGTTGAAATAACAGTCACTTGGTAATCTTTGTTGTCATGGTCAGTGGCACGTGCCAACTTTGTCAAGGCATTGCACACAATTGCCACACGGAGCCACCGGTATTCTACCTTGTTTGCACCTGCAAGATCATGCCTAGTACATCTGCACTGTGATTGGACACTCTGACCATGGCTGACTCGTGTTATGATTAATAGAAGTAGAAGTCACTTGGATACATTTGTGGTCATGGTCTGTGGCACATGCCAACTTTGTCAAGGCATTGCGCACAATAGCCACACCGAGCCACCAGTTTTATACCTTGTTTATACCTGCAAGGTCATGCCCAGTAAGTGTCCACTGTGATTGGACACTCTGATCGTGGCTGACTTGTGTTATGATTGATAGCCGTTTAAGGTACTTGGTAAACTTTGTGGTCATGGTCAGTGGCACATGCCAACTTTGTCAGGGCATTGCTCACAATAGCCGTGCCAAGCCACCGGTTTTTTACCCTGTTTATACCTGCAAGGTCATGCCTAGTACTTCTGAACCATGATTGGGCACTCTGACCGTGACTAACTCATGCTACGTTTCGTAGAAGTTAAAGTCACTTGGTAAGCATTGTGGTCATGGTCAGTGGCACATGCCAGCTTTGTTAAGGCATTGCGCACAATAGCCACACCGAGCCACCACTATTCTACCTTGTTTGTACATACAAGATCATGCCTAGTACATTTGCACTGTGATTGGACACTCTGACCGTGGCTGACTCGTGTTATGATCAATAGAAGTAAAAGTCACTTGGATACATTTGTGGTCATGGTCGGTGGCACATGCCAACTTTGTCAAGGCATTGCACACAATAGCCACACCCAGACACCAGTATTCTACCTTGTTTATACCTGTAAGGTCATGCCCAGTATATCTGCACTGTGATTGGACACTCTGACCATGGATGACTCGTGTTATGATTCATAACCGTTGTAGGTACTTGGTAACCTTTTTGGTCATGATCAGTGTAACATACCAACTTATCAAGGCATTGCGCACAATAGCCGTTCCAAGCCACCGTTTTTGCCTCGTTTATACCTGGAAGGTCATGCCTAGTATATCTGAACTCTGATTGGGCACTCTGACCGTGGCTGACTCATGTTAGTTTTCGTAGAAGTTAAAGTCACTTGGTAAATTTTGTTTTCACGATCAGTGGCACATCCCAACTTTGTCAAGGCATTGCACACAATGGCAACACCGAGCCTCCAGTATGCTATATTTTTGTACTTTTAAGATCATGCCTAGTACATCTGCACTGTGATTGCACACTCTGACCGTGGCTGACTCGTGTTATGATCAATAGAAGTAAAAGTCACTTGGATACATTTGTGGTCATGGTCGGTGGCACATGCCAACTTTGTCAAGGCATTGCACACAATTGCCACACGGAGCCACCGGTATTCTACCTTGTTTGCACCTGCAAGATCATGCCTAGTACATCTGCACTGTGATTGCACACTCTGACCGTGGCTGACTCGTGTTATGATCAATAGAAGTAAAAGTCACTTGGATACATTTGTGGTCATGGTCGGTGGCACATGCCAACTTTGTCAAGGCATTGCACACAATAGCCACACCCAGACACCAGTATTCTACCTTGTTTATACCTGTAAGGTCATGCCCAGTATATCTGCACTGTGATTGGACACTCTGACCATGGATGACTCGTGTTATGATTCATAACCGTTGTAGGTACTTGGTAACCTTTTTGGTCATGATCAGTGTAACATACCAACTTATCAAGGCATTGCGCACAATAGCCGTTCCAAGCCACCGTTTTTGCCTCGTTTATACCTGGAAGGTCATGCCTAGTATATCTGAACTCTGATTGGGCACTCTGACCGTGGCTGACTCATGTTAGTTTTCGTAGAAGTTAAAGTCACTTGGTAAATTTTGTTTTCACGATCAGTGGCACATCCCAACTTTGTCAAGGCATTGCACACAATGGCAACACCGAGCCTCCAGTATGCTATATTTTTGTACTTTTAAGATCATGCCTAGTACATCTGCACTGTGATTGGACACTCTGACCGTGGCTGACTCGTGTTATGATCAATAGAAGTAAAAGTCACTTGGATACATTTGTGGTCATGGTCAGTAGCACATGCCAACTTTGTCAAGGCATTACGCACAATAGCCGCACCGAGCCACCAGTATTCTACCTTGTTTATAACTGCAAGATCATGCCCAGTATATCTGCACTGTGATCGGACACTCTGACTGTGGCTGACTTGTGTTATGATTCATAGCCGTTTAAGGTACTTGGTAAACGTTGTGGTCATGGTCAGTGGCACATGCCAACGTTGTCAAGGAATTGCGCACAATAGCCGAGCCAAGCCACCAGTTTTTTACCTTGTTTATACCTGCAAGGTCATGCATATTAGATGTGCAATGTGATTGGGCACTCTGACCGTGGCTGCCTCGTGTTACGACTCGTAGAAGTTAAAGTCACTTGGTACACTTTGTGGTCATGGTCAGTGGCACATGCCAAATTTGTCACGGCATTGCGTACAATAGCCCCACCGAGCCACCTATGTTCTACCTTGTTTGTACTTGCAAGATAATGCCTAGTACATCTGCACTATGATTGGATACTCTGACCGTGGCTGACTCGCTTTATCATCAATAGAAGTAAACGTCACTTGGATACATTTGTGGTCATGGTCGGTGGCACATGCCAACTTTGTCAAGGCATTGCGCACAATAGCCACACCGAGCCACCATTAATCTAGCTTGTTTATACCTGCAAGGTCATGCCCAGTACATCTGCACTGTGATTGGACACTCTGACCGTGGCTGACTCATGTTATGATTCATTGCCGTTTAATGTACTTGGTAAACTTTGTGGTCATGGTTAGTGGCACATGACAACTTTGTCAAGGCATTGCGCACAATAGCCGTGCCAAGCCACCGGTATTATGCCTTGTTTGCACCTGCACAATCATGCCTAGTACATCTCCACTGTGATTGGACACTCTGACCGTGGCTGACTCATGTCATGATCAATATAAGTAAAAGTTACTTGGATACACTTGTGGTCATGGTCAGTGGCACATGCCAACTTTGTCAAGGCATTGCACGGAATAGCCACACCAAGCCACCAGTATTCTACCTTGTTTGTACCTGCAAGGTCATGCTCAGTAGATCTGCACTGTGATTAGACACTCTGAACAAGGCTTACTCGTGTTATGATTCATAGCCGTTTAAGGTTCTTGGAAACTTTCTGGTCATGGTCAGTGACACATGCCAACGTTGTCAAGTTATTACGCACAATAGCCGTGCCTAGCCACCGATTGTTTACCTTGTTTATACCTCCAAGTTCATGCCTAGTACATTTGAACCGTGATTGGGCACTCTGACTGTGGCTGACTCGTGTTACGATTCGTAGAAGTTAAAGTCACTTGGTAACTTTGTGGTCATGGTCAGTGGCAGATGCCAACTTTGTCAAGGCATTACGCACAACAGCCACACTTAGCCACCTATTCTACCTTGTTTGCACCTGCAAGATCATGCATAGTACATCTGCATTGTGATTGGACACTCTGACCGTAGCTGACTCGTGTTATGATCAATAGAACTAGAAGTCAATTGGATACATTTGTGGTCATGGTCAGTGGCACATGCCAACTTTGTCAAGGCATTGCACACAATAGCCACACACGGAGCCACGGGTATTCTACCTTGTTTGTACTTGCAAGATCATGCCTCGTACATCTGCACTGTGATTAGACACTCTGACCGTGGCTGACTCGTGTTATGATCAATAGAACTAGAAGTCACTTGGATACATTTGTGGTCATGGTCAGTGGCACATGCCAACTTTGTCAAGGTATTGTGCATAATAGCCACACCAAGCCACCAGTATTGTACCTTGTTTATACCTGCAAGGTCATGCCCAGTGTATCTGCACTGTGATTGGACAATCTGGCGGTGGCTGACTCGTGTTATGATTCATAGCCGTTTAAGGAACTTGGTAAACTTTGTGGTCATGGTCAGTGGCACATGCCAACTTTGTCAAGGCATTGCGCATAATAGCCGTGCCAAGCCACCAATTTTTTACCTTGTTTATACCTGTGAGGTCATGCACATTATATGTGCACTGTGATTGGGCACTTTGACTATGGCTGACTCGTGTTACGATTCGTAGACGTTTAAGTCACTTGGATACATTTGTGGTCATGGTCAGTGGCACATGCCAACTTTGTCAAGGCATTGCGCACAATAGCCACACCGAGCCACCAGTATTCTACCTTTTTTATATCTGCTAGGTCATGCCTAGTATATCTACACTATGATTGGACACTCTGACCGTGGCTGACTCGTGTTATGAGTCATAGCCGTTTAAGGTACTTGGTAAACTTTGTGGTCATGGTCAGTGGCACATGCCAACTTTGTCAAGGCATTGCGCATAA
>SZWC01002361.1:58946-75080 GCA_023375785.1 Penium margaritaceum | reverse complement strand
GAGTGTCCAATCACAGTGCAGATATACTGGGCATGACCTTGCAGGTATAAACAAGGTAGAATACTGGTGGCTCGGTGTGGCTATTGTGCGCAATGCCTTGACAAAGTTGGCATATGCCACTGACCATTGCCACAAAGTTTACCCAGTACATCAAACGGCTATGAATCATAACATGAGTCAGCCACGATCAGAGTATCCAATCAAAGTGCAGATATACTGGGCATGACCTTGCAGGTATGAACAAGGTATAAAACTGGTGGCTCGGTGTGGCTATTGTGCGCAATTCCTTGACAAAGTAGGCATGTGCCACTGACCATGACCACAACTATATCCATGTGACTTCTACTTCTATTGATCATAACACGAGTCAGCCATGATCAGAGTGTCCAATCACAGTGCAGATGTACTAGGCACGATCTTGCAGGTACAAAAAAGGTAGAGTACTAGTGGCTTGGTGTGGCTATTATGTGTAATGACCTGACAAAGTTGGCATGTGCCACTGACCATGCCCACAAAGTTTACCAAGTGAGTTTAACTTGTACGAATTGTAACACAGGTCAGCCACATTCAGAGTACCCAATCACAGTGCACATCTAATATGCATGAATTTGCAGTTATAAACAAGGTAAAAAACTGGTGGCTTGGCACGGCTATTGTGCGCAATGCCTTGACAAAGTTGGTATGTGCCACTGACCATGACCACAAAGTTTACCAAGTACATTAAACGGCTATGAATCATAACACGAGTCAGCCACGGTCAGAGTGTCCAATCACAGTGCAGATGTACTATGCATGATCTTGCAGGTGCATACAAGGTAGAATACTGGTGGGTCGGTGTGGCTATTGTGCGCAATGACTTGACAAAGGTGGCATGTGCTACTGACCATGACCACAAAGTTTACCAAGTGACTCCAGCTTATACGAATCGCAACACGAGTTAGCCACGGTCAGAGTGCCAAATCACAGTGCACATCTAATATGCATGACCTTGCAGGTATAAACAGGGAAAAAAACCGGTGGCTTGGCACGGCTATTGTGCGCAATGCCTTGACAAAGTTGGCATGTGCCACTGACCATGACCACAAAGTTTACCAAGTACATTAAACGGCTATGAATCATAACACGAGTCACCCAGAGTGAGAGTGTCCAATCAGTGTGCAGATATTCTGGGAATGACCTTGCAGGTATAAACAAGGTAGAATACTGGTGGCTCGGTGTGGCTATTGTGCGCAATGCCTTGACAAAGTTGGATTGTGCCACTGACCATGACCTAAAAGTTTACCAAGTACCTTAAACGGCTATGAATCATAACACGAGTCAGCCATGGTCAGAGTGTCCAGTCACAGTGCAGATGTACTGGGCATGATGTTGCAAGTGCAAACAACATAGAATACTGGTGGTTCGGTGTGGCTATTGTGCGCAATGGCTTGACAAAGTTGGCATGTGCCACTGACCATGACCACAAAGTTTACCAAGTGACTTTAACGTCTACGAATCGTAACATGAGTCAGCCACGGTCAGAGTGCCAAATCACAATGCACATCTAATATGCATGACCTTGCAGGCATAAAAAAGGTAAAAACCGGTGACTTGGCACGGCTATTGTGCGCAATGCCTTGACAAAGTTGGCATATGCCACTGACCAATACCACAAAGTTTACCCAGTACATCAAACGGCTATGAATCATAACATGAGTCAGCCACAGTCAGAGTGTCCAATCACAGTGCAGATATACTGGGCATGACCTTGCAGGTATAAACAAGGCACAATACTGGTGGCTCGGTGTGGCTACTGTGCGCAATGCCTTGACAAAGTAGGCATGTGCCACTGACCATGACCACAACCATATCCAAGCGACTTCTACTTCTATTGATCATAACACGAGTCAGCCATGCTTAGCGTGTCCAATCACAGTGCAGATGTAATAGGCATGATCTTGCAGGTACAAACAAGGTAGAGTACTAGTGGCTCGGTGTGGCTATTATGTGCAATGCCTTGACAAAGTTGGCATGTGCCACTGACCATGCCCACAAAGTTTACCAAGTGACTTTAACTTGTACGAATCGTAACACAGGTCAGCCACATTCAGAGTACCCAATCACAGTGCACATCTAATATGCATGACCTTGTAGTTATAAACAAGGTAAACAACTGGTGGCTTGGCACGCATATTGTGCGAAATGCCTTGAAAAAGTTGGCATGTGCCACTGACCATGACCACAAAGTTTACCAAGTACCTTAATCGGCTATGAATCATAACACAAGTCAGCTACAGTCAGAGTGTCCAATCACAGTGCAGATGTACTAGGCATGATCTTGCAGGTGCAAGCAAGGTAGAATACTGGTGGTTCGGTGTGGCTATTGTGCGCAATGCCTTGACAAAGGTGGCATGTGCCACTGACCATGACCACAAGTTTACCAGGTGACTCTAGCTTATACGAATCGTAACACGAGTTAGCCACGGTCAGAGTGCCCAATCACAGTGCACATATAATATGCATGACCTTGCAGGTATAAACAAGGAAACAAACCGGTGGCTTGGCACGGCCATTGTGCGCAATGTCTTGACAAAGTTGGCATGTGCCACTGACCATGACCACAAAGTTTACCAAGTACATTAAACGGCTATGAATCATAACACGAGTCACCCAGTGTCAGAGTGTCCAATCACTGTGCAGATATACTGGGGATGACCTTGCAGGTATAAAACAAGGTAGAATACTGGTGGCTCGGTGTGGCTATTGTGCGCAATACCTTGACAAAGTTGGCATGTGTCACTGACCATGACCACAAAGTTTACGAAGTGACTTTAACTTCTACGAATTATAGCAAGAGTCAGCCACGGTCAGAGTACCCAATCATAGTTCAGATGTACTAGCCATGACCTGACAGGTATAAACAAGGTAACAAACCGGTGGCTTGGCACGGCTATTGTGCGCAATGCCTTGACAAATTTGGCATGTGCCACTGACCATGACCACAAAGTTTACCAAGTTTAGTAAACGGCTATGAATCATAACACGAGTCAGCCAGGGTCAGAGTGTCCAATCACCGTGCAGATATACTACGCATGACCTTGTCGGTATAAACAAGGTAGAATACTGGTGGCTTGGTGTGGCTATTGTGCGCAATGCCTTGACAGAGTTGGCATGTGCCACTGACCATGACCACAAAGTTTACGTAGTGACTTTTACTTCTACGAATCATAACACGAGTCAGCCACCGTCAGAGTACCCAATCACAGTTCAGATGTACTAGCCATGATCTTACAGGTATAAACAAGGAAAAAACTGGTGTCTTGGTACGGCTATTGTGCGCAATGCCTTGACAAATCTGGCATGTGCCACTGACCATGACCACAAAGTTCACCAAGTACATTAAACGGCTATGAATCATAACACGGGTCAGCCACGGTCAGAGTGTCCAATCACGGTGTAGACATAATGGGCATGACATTGCAGGTGTAAACAAGGTAGAATACTGGTGGATCGGTGTGGCTGTTGTGTGAAATGCCTTGACAAAGTTGGCATTAGCCACTGACCATGACCACAAATATATCCGAGTGACTTTACTTATATTGATCATAACACGAGTCAGCCACGGTCAGAGTATCCAATCACAGTAAAGATGTGTTAGGCATGATCTTGCAGCTACAAACAAGGTAAAACACCAGTGGCTTGGTGTGGCTATTGTGCGCAATGCCTTGACATAGTTGGCATGTGCCACTGACCATGACCAAAAAGTTTACCAAGTGACTTTAACTTCTACCAATTCTAACACAAGTCAGCCACTTTATGCGCAATGCCTTGACAAAGTTGGCATCTGCCATTGACCATGACTACAAAGTTTACCAAGTACATTAAACGGCTATTAATCATGACACGAGTCAGCCACAGTCAGAGTGTCCAATCACAGTGCAAATATACTGGGCATGACCTTGCAGGTATAAACAAGGTAGAATACTGGTGGCTCGGTGTGGCTATTGTGCGCAATGCCTTGACAAAGTTTGCATGTGCCACTGACCATGACCACAAATGTATCCAAGTGACTGTTACTCCTTTTGACCATAACACGAGTCAGCCACGGTCAGAGTGTCCAATCACAGTGCACATGTACTAGGCATGATGTTACAGGTACAAACAAGGTAGAATACAAGTGCCTCTGTGTGGCCATTATGCGCCATGCCTTGACAAAGTTGGCATGTGCCACTATCCATGCCCACACATTTTACCAAGTGACTTTAACTTGTACGAATCGTAACACGAGTCAGCCACGGTCAGAGTGCCCAATCACAGTGCACATCTAATATGCATGACCTTACTGGTATAAACAAGGTAAAAAATCGGTGGCTTGGCACGGCTATTGTGCGCAGTGCTTTGACAAAGTTGGCATGTGCCACTGATCATGACCACAGAGTTTACCAAGTGACTCTAACTTCTACAAATCGTAACACGAGTCAGACACATTCAGTGTGCCCAATCACAGTGCACATCTAATATGCATGACCTTGCAGGCATGAAAAAGGTAAAAAACCGGTGGCTTGGCACGGCTATTGTGCGCAATGCCTTGACAAAGTTGGCATATGCCACTGACCATGAGCACAAAGTTTACCCAGTACATGAAACGGCTATGAATCATAACATGACTGAGCCACGGTCAGAGTGTCCAATCACCGTGCAGATATGTTAGGCATGACCTTGCAGGTATAAACAAGGCAGAATACTGGTGGCTCGGTGTGGCTATTGTGCGCAATGCCTTGACAAAGTTTGCATGTGCCACTGACCATGACCACAAAGTTTACCAAGTGACTTTAACTTCTACGAATCGTAACACGGGTCAGCCACGGTCAGCGTGACCAATCACGGTGCAGATGTACTAGGCATGATCTTGCAGGTGCAAACAAGGTAGAATACTGGTGGTTCGGTGTGACTCTTGTGCGCAATGCCTTGACAAAGGTGGCATGTGCCACTGACCATGACCACAAAGTTTACCAAGTGACTCTAGCTTATACGAATCGTAACACGAGTATATATGCACTGTGATTTGACACTCTGACCGTGGCTGACTCGTGTTATGATTCATAGCCGTTTAATATCCTTGGTATACTTTGTGGTCATGGTCAGTGGCACATGCCAACTTTGTCAAGGCATTGCGCACAATAGCCGTGCCAAGCCACCGGTTTTTTACCTTGTTTATACCTTCACGGTCATGCATATTAGATGTACGCTGTGATTGGGCACTCTGACCGTGGCTGACTCGTGTTCCAATGCGTGGACGTTAAAGTCACTTGGTAAACATTGTGGACATGGTGAGTGGCACATGCCAACTTTATCAAGGCATTGCACACACCGAGCCACCAGTATTCTATCCTGTTTGCACCTGCAAGATCATGCCTAGTACATCTGTACTTTGATTAGAAACTCTGACAGTGGCTGACTCGTGTTATGATCAATATAAGTAAAAGTCACTTGGATACATTTGTGGTCATGGTCAGTGGCACATGCCAACTTTGTCAGGGCATTATACGCAATAGCCACACCGAGCCACCAGTTTTCTACCTTTTTCATACCTGTAAGGTCGTGCCCAGTATATATGTACTGTGATTGGACACTCTGACCGTGGCTGACTCGTGTTATGATTCATTGCCGTTTAAGGTTCTTGGTAAACTTTCTGGTCATGGTCAGTGGCACTTGCCAACTTTGTCAAGGCATTGCGCACAATAGCCGTGCCAAGCCACCGGTGTTTTACCTTATTTATACCTGCAAGGTCATGCCTAGTACATCTGAACTGTGATTTGGCACTCTGACTGTGGCTGACTTGTGCTACGATTCGTAGAAGTTAAAGTCACTTGGTAAACTCTGTGGTCATGGTCGGTGGCACATGCCAACTTTGTTAAGGCATTGCGCATAATAGCCGTCCCAAGACACCGGTTTTCTACCCTGTTCATACCTGCAAGGTCATGCATATTAGATGTGCACTGTGATTGGGTACTCTGACCGTGGCTAACTCGTGTTATGATTCGTTGAAATAAACGTCACTTGGTAATCTTTGTGGTCATGGTCAGTGGCACGTGCCAACTTTGTCAAGGCATTGCGCACAATAGCCACACCGAGCCACCGGTATTCTACCTTGTTTGCACCTGCAAGATCATGCCTAGTACATCTGCACTGTGATTGGACACTCGACCATGGCTGACTCGTAATATGATTAATAGAAGTAGAAGTCACTTGGATACATTTGTGGTCATGGTCTGTGGCACATGCAAACTTTGTGAAGGCATTGCGCACAATAGCCACACCGAGCCACCAGTTTTCTACTTTGTTTATACCTGCAAGGTCATGCCCAGTAAGTGTGCACTGTGATTGGACACTCTGATCGTGGCTGACTTGTGTTATGATTGATAGCCGTTTAAGGTACTTGGTAAACTTTGTGGTCATGGTCAGTGGCACATGCCAACTTTGTCAGGGCATTGCTCACAATAGCCGTGCCAAGCCACCGGTTTTTTACCCTGTTTATACCTGCAAGGTCATGCCTAGTACTTCTGAACCATGATTGGGCACTCTGACCGTGGCTAACTCATGCTACGTTTCGTAGAAGTTAAAGTCACTTGGTAAGCATTGTGGTTATGGTCAGTGGCACATGCCAGCTTTTTTAAGGCATTGCGCACAATAGCCACACCGAGCCACCACTATTCTACCTTGTTTGTACATACAAGATCATGCCGAGTACATTTGCACTGTGATTGGACACTCTGACCGTGGCTGACTCGTGTTATGATCAATTGAAGTAAAAGTCACTCGGATATATTCGTTGTCATGGTCAGTGGCACGTGCCAACGTTGTCAAGGCATTGTGCAAAATAGCCACACCGAGCCAGTAGTATTCTACCTTGTTTATACTTGCAAGGTCATGCCCAGTACATTTGCACTATGATTGGACACTCTGACCGTGGCTGATTCGTGTTATGATTCATAGCCGTTTAAGGTACTTGGTAAACTTTGTGGTCATGGTCAGTGGCACATGCCATCTTTGTCAAGGCATTGCGCACAATAGCCACACCGAGCCATCGGTTCTCTACCGTGTTTGTACCTACAAGATCATGCCTAGTACATCTGCACTGTGATTGGACACTCTGACTGTGGCTGACTCGTGTTATGATCAATAGAAGTAAATGTCACTTGGATACAGTTGTGGTCATGGTCAGTGGCACATGCCAACTTTGTCGAGGCATTGCGCATAATAACCACACTGAGCCACCAGTATTCTACATGGTTTATACCTGGAAGGTCATGCCCAGTACATCTGCACTGTGATTGGACACTCTGTTTGTGGCTGACTCGTGTTATGATTCATAGCTGTTTAATGTACTTGGAAAACTTTGTGGTCATGGTCAGTGGCACATGCCATCTTTGTCAAGGCATTGCGCACAATAGCCGTGCCAAGCCACCATTATTCTACCTTGTTTGCACTCGCAAGATCATGCGTAGTACATCTGCACTGTGATTGGACACTCTGACCGTGGCTGACTCGTGTTATGATCAATAGAAGTAAAAGTCACTTGGATACATTTGTGGTCATAGTCAGTGGCACTTGCCAACTTTGTCAAGGCACTGCACACAATAGCCACACCGAGACACCAGTATTCTACCTTGTTTATACCTATAAGGTCATGCCCAGTATATCTGCACTGTGATTGGACACTCTGACCATGGATGACTCGTGTTATGATTCATAACCGTTGTAGGTACTTGGTAACCTTTTTGGTCATGATCAGTGTAACATACCAACTTATCAAGGCATTGCGCACAATAGCCGTTCCAAGCCACCGTTTTTGCCTCGTTTATACCTGGAAGGTCATGCCTAGTATATCTGAACTCTGATTGGGCACTCTGACCGTGGCTGACTCATGTTACTATTCGTAGAAGTTAAAGTCACTTGGTAAATTTTGTTTTCACGATCAGTGGCACATCCCAACTTTGACAAGGCATTACACACAATGGCAACACTGAGCCTCCAGTATTGTATATCTTTGTACTTTTAAGATCATGCCTAGTACATCTGCACTGTGATTGGACACTCTGACCGTGGCTGACTCGTGTTATGATCAATAGAAGTAAAAGTCACTTGGATACATTTGTGGTCATGGTCAGTAGCACATGCCAACTTTGTCAAGGCATTACGCACAATAGCCGCACCGAGCCACCAGTATTCTACCTTGTTTATAACTGCAAGATCATGCCCAGTATATCTGCACTGTGATCGGACACTCTGACTGTGGCTGACTCGTGTTATGATTCATAGCCGTTTAAGGTACTTGGTAAACGTTGTGGTCATGGTCAGTGGCACATGCCAACGTTGTCAAGGCATTGCGCACAATAGCCGAGCCAAGCCACCAGTTTTTTACCTTGTTTATACCTGCAAGGTCATGCATATTAGATGTGCAATGTGATTGGGCACTCTGACCGTGGCTGCCTCGTGTTACGACTCGTAGAAGTTAAAGTCACTTGGTACACTTTGTGGTCATGGTCAGTGGCACATGCCAAATTTGTCACGGCATTGCGTACAATAGCCCCACCGAGCCACCTATGTTCTACCTTGTTTGTACTTGCAAGATAATGCCTAGTACATCTGCACTATGATTGGATACTCTGACCGTGGCTGACTCGCTTTATCATCAATAGAAGTAAACGTCACTTGGATACATTTGTGGTCATGGTCGGTGGCACATGCCAACTTTGTCAAGGCATTGCGCACAATAGCCACACCGAGCCACCATTAATCTAGCTTGTTTATACCTGCAAGGTCATGCTTAGTACATCTGCACTGTGATTGGACACTTTGACCGTGGCTGACTCGTGTTATGATTCATAGCCGTTTAATGTACTTGGTAAACTTTGTGGTCATGGTTAGTGGCACATGACAACTTTGTCAAGGCATTGCGCACAATAGCCGTGCCAAGCCACCGGTATTATGCCTTGTTTGCACCTGCACAATCATGCCTAGTACATCTCCACTGTGATTGGACACTCTGACCGTGGCTGACTCATGTCATGATAAATATAAGTAAAAGTTACTTGGATACATTTGTGGTCATGGTCAGTGGCACATGCCAACTTTGTCAAGGCATTGCACGGAATAGCCACACCAAGCCACCAGTATTCTACCTTGTTTGTACCTGCAAGGTCATGCTCAGTAGATCTGCACTGTGATTAGACACTCTGAACAAGGCTTACTCGTGTTATGATTCATAGCCGTTTAAGGTTCTTGGGAAACTTTCTGGTCATGGTCAGTGGCACATGCCAACGTTGTCAAGTTATTACGCACAATAGCCGTGCCTAGCCACTGATTGTTTACCTTGTTTATACCTGCAAGGTCATGCCTAGTACATTTGAACCGTGATTGGGCGCTCTGATTGTGGCTGACTCGTGTTACGATTCGTAGAAGTTAAAGTCACTTGGTAACTTTGTGGTCATGGTCAGTGGCAGATGCCAACTTTGTCAAGGCATTACGCACAACAGCCACACCGAGCCGCCTATTCTACCTTGTTTGCACCTGCAAGATCATGCCTAGTACATCTGCACTGAGATTGGACACTCAGACCGTGGCTGACTCGTATTATGATCAATAGTAGGAAAAGACACTTTGATACATTTGTGGTCATCGTCAGTAGCACATGCCAACTTTCTCAAGGCATTGCGCACAATTGCAACGCCAAGCCACCAGTATTCTACCTTGTTTGTATCTGGAAGGTCATGCTCAGAATATCTGCACTTAGATTGGACACTATTACCAAGGCTGACTCATGTTCTGATTCATAGCCGTTTAAGGTACTTGGTAAACTTTCTGGTCATGGTCAGTGGCACATGCCAACGTTGTCAAGTTATTACGCACAATAGCCGTGCCTAGCCACTGATTGTTTACCTTGTTTATACCTGCAAGGTCATGCCTAGTACATCTGAACCGTGATTGAGCACTCTGACTGTGGCTGACTTGTGTTACGATTCGTAGAAGTGAAAGTCACTTGGTAACTTTGTGGTCATGGTCAGTGGCACATGCCAACGTTGTCAAGTTATTACGCACAATAGCCGTGCCTAGCCACTGATTGTTTACCTTGTTTATACCTGCAAGGTCATGCCTAGTACATCTGAACCGTGATTGAGCACTCTGACTGTGGCTGACTTGTGTTACGATTCGTAGAAGTGAAAGTCACTTGGTAACTTTGTGGTCATGGTCAGTGGCACATGCCAACTTTGTCAAGGCATTACGCACAACAGCCACACCGAGCCGCCTATTCTACCTTGTTTGCACCTGCAAGATCATGCCTAGTACATCTGCACTGAGATTGGACACTCAGACCGTGGCTGACTCGTATTATGATCAATAGAAGGAAAAGACACTTTGATACATTTGTGGTCATCGTCAGTAGCACATGCCAACTTTCTCAAGGCATTGCGCACAATTGCAACGCCAAGCCACCAGTATTCTACCTTGTTTGTATCTGGAAGGTCATGCTCAGAATATCTGCACTTAGATTGGACACTATTACCAAGGCTGACTCATGTTCTGATTCATAGCCGTTTAAGGTACTTGGTAAACTTTCTGGTCATGGTCAGTGGCACATGCCAACGTTGTCAAGCCATTGCGCACAATAGCCGTGCCAAGCCACCCGATTTTTACCTTGTTTATACCTGCAAGGTCATGCCTAGTACATCTGAACCGTGATTGAGCACTCTGACTGTGGCTGACTTGTGTTACGATTCGTAGAAGTGAAAGTCACTTGGTAACTTTGTGGTCATGGTCAGTGGCACATGCCAAGTTTGTCAAGGCACTGCACACAATAGCCACATTGAGCCATCAGTATTCCACTTGTTTACACCTGTAAGGTCATGCCCAGTATGTCTGCACTGTGATTGGACACTCTGACCGTGGCTGACTTGTGTTATGATTCATAGCCGTTTCAGGTACTTGGTAAACTTTGTGGTCATGGTCAATGGCACATGCCAACTTTGTCACGGCATTGCGCACAATAGCCATGCCAAGCCACCGGTTTTTACCTTATTTATACCTGCAAGGTCATGCATATTAGATGAGCACTGTGAGTAGACACTCTGACCGTGGCTGACTTNTTTGTGGTCATGGTCAATGGCACATGCCAACTTTGTCACGGCATTGCGCACAATAGCCATGCCAAGCCACCGGTTTTTACCTTATTTATACCTGCAAGGTCATGCATATTAGATGAGCACTGTGAGTAGACACTCTGACCGTGGCTGACTCGTGTTATAATCAATAGAAGTAAAAGTCACTTGGATACATTTGTGGTCATGGTCAGTGGCACATGCCAACTTTGTCAAGGCATTGCGCATAATAACCACACCAAGCCACCAGTATTCTACCTTGTTTATAGCTGCAAGGTCATGCCTAGTATATCTGTACTGTGATTGGACAATCTGACCATGGCTGACTCGTGTTATGATTCATAGCCATTTAAGGAACTTGGTAAACTTTGTGGTCATGGTCAGTGGCACATGCCAACTTTGTCAAGGCAATGCGCACAATAGCCGTGCCAAGCCACCAGTTTTATACCTTGTTAATACCTGTAAGGTCATGCATATCAGATGTGCACTGTGATTGGGCACTCTGACTATAGCTGACTCCTGTTACGATTCGTAGACGTTAAAGTCACTTGGGTACATTTGTGGTCATGGTCAGTGGCACATCCCAACTTTGTCAAGGCATTGCGCACAATAGCCACACTGAGCCACCAGTATTCTACCTTTTTTGTACCTGCAAGATCATGCCTCGTACATCTGCACGGTGAGTGGACACTCTGACCGTGGCTGACTTGTGTTATGATCAATAGAAATAAAAGTCAATTGGATACGTTTGTGGTCATGGTCAGTGGCACATGCCAACTTTGTCAAGGCATTGCGGACAAAAGCCACACCGAACCATCACTATTCTACCTTGTTTATACCTGCAAGGTCATGTCCAGTATATCTGCACTGTGATTGGATACTCTGACCGTGTCTGACTCGTGTTATGATTCATAGCCGTTTAAGGTACTTGGTAAACGCTGTTGTCATGGTCAGTGGCACATGCCAACTTTGTCAAGTCATTGCGCACAATAGCCGTACCAAGCCACCAGTTTTTTACCTTGTTTATACCTTCAAGGTCATGCATATTATCTGTGCAATGTGACTGGGCACTCTGACCGTGGCTGACTCGTGTTACAACTCGTAGAAGGTAAAGTCACTTTGTAAAATTTTTGGTCATGGTCTGTGGCACATGCCAACTTTGTCAAGGCATTGCGCACAATAGCCACACCGAGCTACCAGTAGTCTTCCTTGTTTGTACCTGCAAGATCATGCCTAGTACGTCTGCACTGTGATTGGACACTCTGACCGTGGCTGACTCGTGTTATGATCAATAGAAGTAAAAGTCACTTGGATACATTTCTGGTCATGGTCAGTGGCACATGCCAACTTTGTCAAGGCATTGCACACAATAGCCACACCGAGCCACCAATATTCTACCTTGTTTATACCTGTGAGCTCATGCCCAGTTTACCTGCACTGGGATTGGACACTCTGACCGTGGCTGACTCGTGTTATGATTCATATCCGTTTAAGGTACTTGGTAAACATTGTGGTCATGGTCAGTGGCACATGCCAACTTTGTCAAGGCATTACGCACAATAGCCGTGCCAAGCAACCGGAGTTTTACCTTGTTTACACCTGCAACGTCATGCCTAGTACATCTGAGCTATGATATGGTTATCTGACTGTGGCTGACTTGTGTTACGATTCGTAGAAGTTAAAGTCACTCGGTAAACTTTGTGGTCATGGTCAATGCAACGCCAACTTTGTCAAGGCATTGCGTACAATAGCCGTGCCAAGACACCGGCATTTTATCCTGTTTATACCTGCAGGGTCATGCATATTATATGTGCACTGATTGGGTACTCTGACCGTGGCTGACTCGTGTTATGATTCGTAGAAATTAAAGTCACTTGGTAAACTCTGTGGTCATGGTCAGTGGCACATGCCAACTTTGTCAAGGCATTGCACACAATAGCCACACCAAGCCACCAGTATTCTACCTTGTTTGAACCTGCAAGATCATGCCTAGTATATCTGCACTGTGATTGGACACTCTGACCGTGGCTGACTCGTGTTTTGATCAATAGAAGTAAAAGTCACTTGGATACATTTGTGGTCATGGTCAGTGGCACAGGCCAACTTTGTCAAGGCATTGCGCACAATAGCCACACCGAGCCACCACTATTCTACCTTGTTTGTACATACAAGATCATGCCTAGTACATATACAGTGTGATTGGACACACTGACCGTGGCTGACCCGTGTTATGATCAATATAAGTAAAAATCGCTTGGATACATTTGTGGTCATGGTCAGTGACACATGCCAACTTTGTCAAGGCATTTCGCACAATAGCCACATCGAGCCACCAGTATTCTACCTTGTGTATACCTGCAAGGTCATGCCCAGTATGTCTGCACTGTGATTGGACACTCTGACCGTGGCCGACTCGTGTTATGATTCATAGCCGTTTAAGGTACTTGGTAAACTTTGTGGTCATGGTCAGTGGCACATGCCAGCTTTGTCAAGGCCCTGCGCACAATAGCCGTGCCAAGCCACCGGTTTTTTACCTTGTTTATACCTGCAAGGTCATGCATATTATATGTGCACTGTGATTGGGTACTCAGACCGTGGCTGACTCGTGTTTCAATTTGTAGACGTTAAAGTCACTTGGTAAATTTTGTGGTCATGGTCAGTGGCACATGCCAACTTTGTCAGGGCAATGCGCACAATAGCCAAACCAAGCCACCAGTATTCTACCTTGTTTGTACCTGCAAGATCATGCCTAGTACATCTGCAATGTGATTGGACACTCTGACCGTGGCTGACTCGTGTTATGATCAATAGAAGTAAAAGTAACTTTGATACATTTGTGGTCATGGTCAGTGGCACATGCAAACTTTGTCAAGGCATTGCACACAATAGCCACACAGAGCCACCAGTATTCTACCTTGTTTAAACCTGTAAGGTCATGCCCAGTATATCTGCACTGTGATTGGACACTCTGACCGTGGCTGACTCGTGTTATGATTCATAGCCGCTTAAGGTACTTGGTAAACACTGTGGTCATGTTCAGTGGCACGTGCCAATTCTTTCAAGGTATTGCTCACAATGGTCACACTGAGCCACCAGTATTCTACTTTGTTTGCACCTGCAAGATCATGCCTAGTACATATGCACTGCGATTGGACACTATGACTGTGGCTGACTTGTGTTATGATCAATAGAAGTAAAAGTCACTTGGATACATTTGTGGTCATGGTCAGTGGCACATGCCAACTTTGTCAAGGCATTGCACACAAAAGGCACACCGAGCCACCAGTATTCTACCTGGTTTATACCTGTAAGGGCATGCCCTATATATTTGCATTGTGATTGGACACTCTGACCGTGGCTGACTCGTGTTATGATTCATAGCTGTTTAAGGTACTTGGTAAACGTTGTGGTCATGGTCAGTGGCACATGCCAACTTTGTCAAGGCATTGCGCACAATAGCCNGCCCCCCCCCCCCCTTTTGCCTTTCTGGTTGCCTAGTACATATGGAGGACGTTCATTCCCTCCTCGATTAACCAGAACAGTTATGCACATCCTGTTCCTTTTTGGTTCCGCGGCTTCGCCGCCGTGTCTTCGCTCTGCTCTTTCCTCGCATCTTCTGCCTTCGCCACCTCTCAACGCCTCGCTCCGTCACTTCCGTTCCTTCGCTCAGCTCTCTTACTCCGCCAACCTTTACTTACACTGTCAGCTCTCTCTCTCACATCAACCTGTCTACCGCTGCTACCTCGCGCGCCCGCCTCTATCACCACCCGCGACTAACTCCCTGGACAGCTCTTGCTTATGTCACTTTGCTGACGTACATCCGACTGTTCCGTTGCTTCTTCCTGCTTTTACTACTGCTCTTCCAGCATCTGCATTATTCTGACATGGTATCAGAGCTTTAGGCAACATCACCTGGAGATTCGTGACCACGTCATCTATCTGCCGGCGCGCCCATCGCTCTCGCTCACATTCCCTTGCCGCCGCTGCCGTCACTCCGCGTCTCCCCGCCTCATCCGCAGCTGACATCAGCTGCTCCGCCTGACGAGTTCTCCGTGCTAAAACGACTGGTCATCCCAAGGAAGCCCTGCGTCCATTTCCGCGCCCGAGGCTAACTACCGGTGACAGAGCTATGCACATCAGCCGCAAGCAACTCTTGAGCCGCCGCCTGCCGTCAACGACCAAGAAGCTTCCTGCCGCCACGGATCCGTCATCACTACATCGCATCTGCCTCCGCTGACCTCTTCTCCCTTCATTCTATCTCAAACAAAGCTCCATCTGCTCCTTCGTCGTCCCCACCTTCATCTTACCTGCATCTGTCTTCTCGAGCCGCCTCCTCGCGTCGCCTCTTCGCCTCGTCAACAGCCGCAGCCAAAACTGCCGCCGTCAGGATATCAGACACCACCAGTCTTCCTGCTCCCATTCCGAGCCAATTGGGGAACAAGCCGTCACTCTCCTGACATCAGCGGCTCGGTGGATCTGCCCGCTGCATGACTTCCTCTGCCACAGCCAACTTCTTCCAGCCAACAGGACATCGGACACCACCAGTCTTCCTGCTCCCACTTCGAGCCAACTGGGGAACAAGCCGTCACTCTCCTGAACGCGAGAAGAAGAGGCTGTGTCGTCTCCACCTGCCGTGCCGCGTCTCGTCTCCGCTCTCTTCGCCAGCGCCGCTCTCCTCCTCCCGCCTCCTCCATCATCATCAGCTTCTGACCTCCATCTCCATCAGCATCTATCATTTCTCCCCCTCCTCACTCCAGTCCTCTCAGCTTCATCAGCCGACTGTTCCTGCCTCTTCTCCGGCTCTTCCGCATCAGCATCATCCGTGCCGCCTCCGCATCCATCTTCAACACCCTCCGCGTCGCCCTTCCATCCATCACCAGCATCAGTATCATCTCCTCGCGCACGTGGTTCCCCCCCTGTGCCCACTCATCAATCAATCGCTTCTTCCGCCTCAGCATCGCATTCAGCTCGGCACAAGGATCCGCCCGGTCGCATC
>SZWC01002361.1:21619-58266 GCA_023375785.1 Penium margaritaceum | reverse complement strand
GAGCCTCGAGAAGGTTCGAGTATCATCAGAACCACCTTGACTCAATGGCTCTCCGATCTCCCGACCGTTTGAACCGACACGTCAAGTGATCCCCTAAGAAAGCGACAAATCTGTCACCCGCGTCCGGCTAGCGGAAAGAAGCCGTTTACCACTGTTCTGTTGTATATAATGAGGACGTTCATTTCCTCGCAAAAGCTAACCAGAACAAATCTATCCATCCTGTTCCCTTTGGTTCCGCAGCTTCGCCACCATGCTCTCGCTCTGCTCGCCTCTGTCATCTTTTGCTCACCACTCTCTCCTCACAGCTCTTTGCTTCGTCACTATCAATCCTTCGCTCAACCTCATTGCATCACTCGCCTCAATCTTCTCTTCTCTTGTCTGCCTCGTTGCCCTGCCACCTCGCCCTACTCAAGGCTCTGCGACTAACTCCTTGGATCTGCACGCACCTTTCTGCTTCCGTCACTGCGCTACCGAGCTCCTGCATGCTCGACTGCTTCTGCCTGCTTCTGTTCTTCTCGCTCCCATTCATTCCATTCTTCTGACAAGATGTACTAGGCATGATATTACAGGTTCAAACAAGGAAGAATACTGGTGGCTCGGTGTGGCTATTGTGTACAATGCCTTGACAAAGCTGGCATGTGCCACTGACCATGACCACAAAGTTTACCATGTGACTTTAACTACTACGAATAATAACACGGGTCAGCCACGGTAAGAGTGTCCAATCACAGTGCAGAGGTAATAGGCATGATCTTGCAGGTCCAAATAAGGCAGAATACTGGTGGCTCGGTGTGGCTAGTGTGCGCAATGCCTTGACAAAGTTGGCATGTGCCACTGACCATGACCACAAATGTATCCAAGTGACTTCTACTTCTATTGATCATAGCACGAGTCAGCCACGGTCAGAGTGTCCAGTCACAGTGCACATATACTGTGCATGACCTTGCAGGTATAAACAGGGTAAAAACCTGGTTTCTTGGTACGGCTATAGTGCGCAAAGCCTTGACAAAGTTGGCATGTGCCACTGACCATGACCACAAAGTTTACCAAGTACCTTAAACGGCTATGAATCATATTACAAGTCAGCCACGGTCAGAGTGTCCAATCACACGGCAGATATACTGGGCATGATCTTGTAGGTATAAAAAAGGTAGAATACCGGTGGCTCGGTGTGGCTATTGTGCGCAATGCCTTGACAAAGTTGGCATGTGCCACTGACCATGACCACAAAGTTTACCAAGTGACTTTAACTTCTACGAATCGTAACACAAGTCAGCCACGGTCAGAGTGCCCAATCACAGTTAAGATGTACTAGATATGACCTTGCAGGTATAAACAAGGTAGAATACTGGTGGCTCGGTGTGGCTANCACAGTGCACATCTAATATGCATGACTTTGCAGGTTTAAAGAAGGTTAAAAACCGGTCGCTTGGCACGGCTATTGTGCGCAATGCCTTGAAAAAGTTGGAATGTGCCACTGACCATGACCACAAAGTTTACCAAGTGCCTTAAACGGTTATGAACCATAAGACGAGTCAGCCACGGTCAGAGTGTCCAATTACAGTGCACATCTAATATGCATGACCTTGCAGGGTTAAACAAGGAACAAAACCGGTGTCTTTGCACGGCTATTGTGCGCAATGCCTTGACAAAGTTGGCACGTGCCACTGACCATGACCACAAAGTTTACCAACTACCGTAAACAGCTATGAATCCTAACACGATTCAGCCACGGTCAGAGTGTCCAATCGCAGTGCAAAAATACTGGGCATGACCTTCTAGGTATAAACAAGGTAGAGTACTGGGGGCTCGGCGTGGCTATTGTGTGCAATGCCTTAAGAACGTGGGCATCTGCCACTGAGCATGACCACAAATGTATCCAAGTGACTTTGACTTCTATTGATCATAACACGATCCAACCACGGTCAGAGTGTCCAATCACAGTGCACATGTACTATGCATGACTTTGCAGATATAAACAAGGTGAAAACCAGGTGGCTTGGTGTGGCTATTGTGTGCAATGCCTTGACAAAGTTGGCACGTGCCACTGACCATGACCACAAAGTTTACCACGTGACTTTAACGTCTACGCATCATAACACGAGTCAGCCACGGCCAGAGTGTCCAATCACTGTGCAGATATACTAGGCATGACCTTGCAGGTACAAACAAGGTAGAATCCTGCTACATCGGTGTGGCTATTTTGCGCAATGCCTTGACAAAGTTGGCACGTGCCACTGACCATGACCACAAAGTTTACCACGTGACTTTAACGTCTACGCATCATAACACGAGTCAGCCACGGCCAGAGTGTCCAATCACTGTGCAGATATACTAGGCATGACCTTGCAGGTACAAACAAGGTAGAATCCTGCTACATCGGTGTGGCTATTTTGCGCAATGCCTTGACAAAGTTGGCACGTGCCACTGACCATGACCACAAAGTTTACCACGTGACTTTAACGTCTACGAATCATAACACGAGTCAGCCACGGTCAGAGTGTCCAATCACAGTGCAAATGTACTAGGCATGATATTGCAGTTACAAACAAGGTAGAATACTGGTGGCTTGGCACGGCTATTGTGCGCAATGCCTTGACAAAGTTTACATGTTCCACTGATCATGACCACAAAGTTTACCAAGTATCATAAACGGCTATGAATCATAACACGAGTCAGCCACGGTCAGAGTGTCCAATCACATCGTACATATAATATGCATGCCCTTGCAGGTATACACAAGGTAAAAAACCGGTGGCTTGGCAGGACTATTGTGCGCAATGAGTTGACAAAGTTGGCATGTGCCACTGACCATGATCACAAAGTTTACCAAGTACCTTAAACGGCTATGACTCATAACACGAGTCAGCCATGGTCAGAGTGTCCAATCACAGTGCAGATATACTGAACATGACCTTGCAGGTACAAACAAGGTAGAATACTGGTGGCTCGGTATGGTTATTGTGTGCAATGCCTTGACAAAGTTGGCATGTGCCACTGACCATNGTAAAAATCCTCTAATCTGCCACATAAATCCTTGTTTTCCATGTTAAAACAATAGTGAAAGGATCTCCGAATCCCGAATCGAATCCTCATCAAGGATTTGGATCCCCGAATCCGAATCTTTTTCCGGGTTCACGAATCTTATTCACGAATCCTAGGATTTGGTGTGCAGCCTTAAGAGTGTCCAATCACAGTGCAGATATACTGGGCATGACCTTGCAGGTGCAAACAAGGTAGAATACTGGTGGTTCGGTGTGACTATTGTGCGCAATGCCTTGAAAAAGTTGGCATGTGCCACTGCCCATGACCACAAAGTTTACCAAGTGACTTTAACTTCTACGCATCGTAACACGAGTCATCAACGGTCAGAGTGCCTAATCACAGCGCACATCTAATATGCATGATTTTGCAGGTATAGAAGAGGTAAAAAACCAGTGGCTTGGCATGGCTATTGTGCGCAATGCCTTGATAAAAAGGGCATGTGCCACTGACCATGACCAAAATGTTTACCAAGTACCTTAAACGGCTATGAATCATAACACGAGTCAGCCACAGTCAGAGTGTCCAATCACAGTGCAGATGTGTTGGAATTACAGTAAGAACCAGACTCACTCCTCCCACCTCTCGGTAAATCCGAGCCTCGAGAAGGTTCGAGTATCATCAGAACCACCTTGACTCAATGGCTCTCCGATCGCCCGACCGTTTGAACCGACACGTCAAGTGATCCCCTAAGAAAGCGACAAATCTATCACCCGCGTCCGGCTAGCGGAAAGAAGCCGTTTACCACTGTTCTGTTGTATATAATGAGGACGTTCATTTCCTCGCAAAAGCTAACCAGAACAAATCTATCCATCCTGTTCCCTTTGGTTCCGCGGCTTTGCCACCGTACTCTCGCTCTGCTCGCCTCTGTCGTCTTTCGCTCACCACTCTCTCCTCACAGCTCTTTGCTTCGTCACTATCAATCCTTCGCTCAACCTCAATGCATCACTCGCCTCGATCTTCTCTTCTCTTGTCTGCCTTGTTGCCCCGCCACCTCGCCCTACTCAAGGCTCTGCGACTAACTCCTTGGATCTGCACGCACCTTTCTGCTTCCGTCACTGCGCTACCGAGCTCCTGCATGCTCGACTGCTTCTGCTTGCTTCTGTTCTTCTCGCTCCCATTCATTCCATTATTCTGACAAGATGTACTAGGCATGATATTACAGGTTCAAACAAGGTAGAATACTGGTGGCTCGGTGTGGCTATTGTGTACAATGCCTTGACAAAACTGGCATGTGCCACTGGCCATGACCACAAAGTTTACCAAGTGGCTTTAACTACTATGAATAATAACACGGGTCAGCCACGGTAAGAGTGTCCAATCACAGTGCAGAGGTAATAGGCATGATCTTGCAGGTCCAAACAAGGTAGAATACTGGTGGCTCGGTGTGGCTAGTGTGCGCAATGCCTTGACAAAGTTGGCATGTGCCACTGACCATGGCCACAAATGTATCCAAGTGACTTTTACTTCTATTGATCATAACACGAGTCAGCCACGGTCAGAGTGTCCAATCACAGTGCATATGTACTAGGCATGATCTTGCACGTGCAAACAAGGCAGAATACAGGTGGCTCGGTGTGTCTATTGTGCGTAATGCCTTAACAAAGTTGGCATGTGCCACTGCCCATGACCACAAAGTTTTCCAAGTGACTTTAACTTCTACGAATTGAAACACGAGTCGGAGACGGTCAGAGTGTCCAATCACAGTGCACATGTACTATGCATGACTTTGCAGATATAAACAAGGTGAAAACCAGGTGGCTTGGTGTGGCTATTGTGTGCAATGCCTTGACAAAGTTGGCACGTGCAACTGACCATGACCACAAAGTTAACCACGTGATTTTAACTTCTACGACTCGTAACACGAGTCAGCCATGGTCAAAGTGTCCAATCAGAGTGCAGATGTACTAGGCATGCCCTTGCATGTATAAACAAGGTAAAAAACCAGTGGCTTGGCACGACTATTGTGTGTAATGCCTTGACAAAGCTGGCATGTGCCACTGACCATGACCACAAAGTTTACCAAGTACATAAAACGGCTATGAATCATGACACGAGTCAGCCACGGTCAAAGTGTCCAATCACAGTGCAGATATACTAGGCATGACCTTGCAGGTATAAACAAGGTAGAATACTGTTGTCTTGGTGTGGCTATTGTGCGCAATGTCTTGACAAAGTTGGCATGTGCCACTGACCATGACCACAAATGTATCCAAGTGAATGTTACTTCTTTTTATCATAACACGAGTCAGCCACGGTCAGAGTTTCCAGTCACAGTGCAGATGTACTAGACATGATCTTGCAGGTACAAACAAGGTAGAATACGAGTGTTTTGGTGTGGCTATTATGCGCAATGCCTTGACAAAGTTGGCATGTGCCACTAACCATGCCCACAAAGTTTACCAAGTGACTTTAACTTCTACGAATCGTAACACAAGTCAGCCACGATCAGAGTGCCCAATCATAGTGCAGATCTAATATGCATGATTTTTCTGGTAGAAACAAGGTAAACAACCGGTGGCTTGGGACGGCTATTGTGCGCAGTGCTTTGACAAAGTTGGCATGTGCCACTGACCATGACCACATAGTTTACCAAGTGACTTGAGCGTCTACAAATCATAACACGAGTCAGCCACATTCAGAGTACACAATCACAGTGCACATCTAATGTGCATGACCTTGCAGGTATAAAAAAGGTAAAAAACCGGTGGCTTGGCACGGCTATTGTGCGCAATGCCTTGACAAACTTGGCATGTGCCACTGACCATGACCACAAAGTTTACCAAGTACCTTAAACGGCTATGAGTCATAACACGAGTCAGCCATGGTCAGAGTATCTAATCACAGTGCAGATGTACTAGGCATGATCTTGCAGGTGCAAACAACATAGAATACTGGTGGTTCGGTGTGGCTATTGTGCGCAATGCCTTGACAAAGTTGGCATGTGCCACTGACCATGACCACAAAGTTTACCAAGTGACTTTAACGTCTGCGAATCGTAACATGAGTCAGCCACGGTCAGAGTGCCAAATCACAATGCACATCTAATATGCATGACCTTGCAGGAATAAACAATGTAAAAAACCGGTGGCTTGGCATGGCTATTGTGCGCAATGCCTTGACAAAGTTGGCATATGCCACTGACCATTACCACAAAGTTTACCCAGTACATCAAACGGCTATGAATCATAACATGAGTCAGCCACGATCAGAGTATCCAATCAAAGTGCAGATATACTGGGCATGACCTTGCAGGTATAAACAAGGTATAAAACTGGTGGCTCGGTGTGGCTATTGTGCACAATGCCTTGACAAATTAGGCATGTGCCACTGACCATGACCACAACTATATCCAAGTGACTTCTACTTCTATTGATCATAACACGAGTCAGCCATGATCAGAGTGTCCAATCACAGTGCAGATGTACTACGCATGATCTTGCAGGTACAAAAAAGGTAGAGTACTAGTGGCTTGGTGTGGCTATTATGTGCAATGCCTTGACAAAGTTGGCATGTGCCACTGACCATGCCCACAAAGTTTACCAAGTGAGTTTAACTTGTACGAATTGTAACACAGGTCAGCCACATTCAGAGTACCCAATCACAGTGCACATCTAATATGCATGACCTTGTAGTTATAAACAAGGTAAACAACTGGTGGCTTGGCACGCATATTGTGCGAAATGCCTTGAAAAAGTTGGCATGTGCCACTGACCATGACCACAAAGTTTACCAAGTACCTTAAACGGCTATGAATCATAACACGAGTCAGCCACGGTCAGAGTGTCCAATCACAGTGCAGATGTACTAGGCATGATCTTGCAGGTGCAAGCAAGGTAGAATACTGGTTGTTCGGTGTGGCTATTGTGCGCAATGCCTTGACAAAGGTGGCATGTGCCACTGACCATGACCACAAGTTTACCAGGTGACTCTAGCTTATACGAGTCGTAAAACAAGTTAGCCACGGTCAGAGTGCCCAATCACAGTGCACATATAATATGCATGACCTTGCAGGTATAAACAAGGAAACAAACCGGTGGCTTGGCACGGCTATTGTGCGCAATGTCTTGACAAAGTTGGCATGTGCCACTGACCATGACCACAAAGTTTACCAAGTACATTAAACGGCTATGAATCATAACACGAGTCACCCAGTGTCAGAGTGTCCAATCACTGTGCAGATATACTGGGCATGACCTTGCAGGTATAAACAAGGTAGAATACTAGTGACTCGGTGTGGCTATTGTGCGCAATGCCTTGACAAAGTTGGCATATGCCACTGACCATTACCACAAGGTTTACCCAGTACATCAAACAGCTATGAATCATAACATGAGTCAGCCTCGGTCAGAGTGTCCAATCACAGTGCAGATATACTGGGCATGACCTTGCAGGTATGAACAAGGTAGAATACTGGTGGCTCGGTGTGGCTATTGTGCGCAATCCCTTGACAAAGTAGGCATGTGCCACTGACCATGACCACAACTATATCCAAATGACTTCTACTTCTATTGATCATAACACGAGTCGGCCATGGTCAGAGTGTCCAATCACAGTGCAGATGTACTAGGCATGATCTTGCAGGTACAAGCAAGGTAGAGTACTAGTGGCTCGGTGTGGCTATTATGTGCAATGCCTTGACAATGTTGGCATGTGCCACTCACCATGCCCACAAAGTTTACCAAGTGACGTTAACTTGTACGAATCGTAACACAGGTCAGCCACATTCAGAGTATCCAATCACAGTGCACATCTAATATGCATGATCTTGCAGTTATAAACAAGGTAGAAAACTGGTGGCTTGGCACGGCTATTGTGCGCAATGCCTTGACAAAGTTGGCATGTGCCACTGACCATGACCACAAAGTTTACCATGTACCTTAAACGGCTATGAATCATAACACGAGTCAGCCACGGTCATAGAGTCCAATCACAGTGCAGATGTACTAGGCATGATCTTGCAGGTACAAACAAGGTAGAATACTGGTGGTTCGGTGTGGCTATTGTGCGCAATGCCTTGACAAAGGTGGCATGTGCCACTGACCATGACCACAAAGTTTACCAAGTGACTCTAGCTTTTACGAATCGTAACACGAGTTAGCCACGGTCAGAGTGCCCAATGACAGTGCACATCTAGTATGCATGACCTTGCAGGTATAAACAAGGAAAAAAACTGGTGGCTTGGCACGGCTATTGTGCGCAATGCCTTGACCAAGTTGGCATGTGCCACTGACCATGACCACAAAGTTTACCAAGTACATTAAACGGCTATTAATCATAACACGAGTCACCCAGTGTCAGAGTGTCCAATCTCTGTGCAGATATACTGGGCATGACCTTGCAAGTATAAAACAGGGTAGAATACTGGCAGCTTGGTGTGGCTATTGTGCGCAATACCTTGACAAAGTTGGCATGTGTCACTGACCATGACCACAAAGTTTACGAAGTGACTTTAACTTCTACGAATTATAACACGAGTCAGCCACGGTCAGAGTACCCAATCATAGTTCAGATGTACTAGCCATGACCTGACAGGTATACACAAGGTAACAAACTGGTGGCTTGGCACGGCTATTGTGCGCAATGCCTTGACAAATTTGGCATGTGCCACTGACCATGACCACAAAGTTTACCAAGTATAGTAAACGGCTATGAATCATAACACGAGTCAGCCAGGGTCAGAGTGTCCAATCACCATGCAGATATACTTCGCATGACCTTGTTGGTATAAACAAGGTAGAATACTGGTGGCTCGGTGTGGCTATTGTGCGCAATGCCTTGACAGAGTTGGCATGTGCCACTGACCATGACCACAAAGTTTACGTAGTGACTTTTACTTCTACGAATCATAACACGAGTCAGCCACCGTCGGAGTACCCAATCACAGTTCAGATGTACTAGCCATGATCTTACAGGTATAAACAAGGAAAAAACTGGTGTCTTGGTACGGCTATTGTGCGCAATGCCTTGACAAATCTGGCATGTGCCACTGACCATGACCACAAAGTTCACCAAGTACATTAAACGGCTATGAATCATAACACGGGTCAGCCACGGTCAGAGCGTCCAATCACGGTGTAGATATAATGGGCATGACATTGCAGGTGTAAACAAGGTAGAATACTGGTGGATCGGTGTGGCTGTTGTGTGAAATGCCTTGACAAAGTTGGCATGTGCCACTGACCATGACCACAAATATATCCAAGTGACTTTACTTATATTGATCATAACACGAGTCAGCCACGGTCAGAGTATCCAATCACAGTAAAGATGTGTTAGGCATGATCTTGCAGCTACAAACAAGGTAAAACACCAGTGGCTTGGTGTGGCTATTGTGCGCAATGCCTTGACATAGTTGGCATGTGCCACTGACCATGACCAAAACGTTTACCAAGTGACTTTAACTTCTACCAATTCTAACACAAGTCAGCCACTTTATGCGCAATGCCTTGACAAAGTTGGCATCTGCCATTGACCATGACCACAAAGTTTACCAAGTACATTAAACGGCTATTAATCATGACACGAGTCAGCCATAGTCAGAGTGTCCAATCACAGTGCGAATACACTGGGCATGACCTTGCAGGTATAAACAAGGTAGAATACTGGTGGCTCGGTGTGGCTATTGTGCGCCATGCCTTGACAAAGTTGGCATGTGCCACTGTCCATGACCACACATTTTACCAAGTGACTTTAACTTATACGAATCGTAACACAAGTCAGCCACGGTCAGAGTGCCCAATCACAGTGCACATCTAATATGCATGACCTTACTGGTATAAACAAGGTAAAAAATCGGTGGCTTGGCACGGCTATTGTGCGCAGTGCTTTGACAAAGTTGGCATGTGCCACTGATCATGACCACAGAGTTTACCAAGTGATTCTAACTTCTACAAATCGTAACACGAGTCAGACACATTCAGAGTACCCAATCATAGTGCACATCTAATATGCATAACCATGCAGGTATAAACAAGGTAAAAAACCGGTGGCTTGGCACGGCAATTGTGCGCAATGCCTTGACAAAGTTGGCATGTGCCACTGACCATGACCACAAAGTTTACCAAGTACCTTAAACGGCTATGAATCATAACACGAGTCAGCCACGGTCAGAGTATCCAATCACAGTGCAGATGTACTAGGCATGATCTTTCAGGTGCAATTAACGTAGATTACTGGTGGTTCGGTGTGGGTATTGTGCGCAATGCCTTGACAAAGTTGGCATGTGCCACTGACCACGACCGCAACGTGTACCAAGTGACTTTAACGTATACGAATCGTAACACGAGTCAGCCACGGTCAGAGTGCCCAATCACAGTGCACATCTAATATGCATGACCTTGCAGGCATGAAAGGGGTAAAAAACCGGTGGCTTGGCACGGCTATTGTGCGCAATGCCTTGACAAAGTTGGCATATGCCACTGACCATGAGCACAAAGTTTACCCAGTACATGAAACGGCTATGAATCATAACATGAGTGAGCCACCGTCAGAGTGTCCAATCACCGTGCAGATATGTTAGGCATGACCTTGCAGGTATAAACAAGGTAGAATACTGGTGGCTCGGTGTGGCTATTGTGCGCAATGCCTTGACAAAGTTTGCATGTGCCACTGACCATGACCACAAAGTTTACCAAGTGACTTGAACTTCTACGAATCGTAACATGGGTCAGCCACGGTCAGCGTGACCAATCACGGTGCAGATGTACTAGGTATGATCTTGCAGGTGCAAACAAGGTAGAATACTGGTGGTTCGGTGTGACTATTGTGCGCAATGCCTTGACAAAGGTGGCATGTGCCACTGACCATGACCACAAAGTTTACCAAGTGACTCTAGCTTATACGAATCGTAACACGAGTTAGCCACGGTTAGAGTGCCCAATCACAGTGCACATCTAATATGCATGACCTTGCAGGTACAAACAAGGAAAAAAACCGGGGGCTTGGCACGGCTATTGTGCGCAATGCATTGACAAAGTTGGCATGTGCCACTGACCATGACCACAAAGTTTACCAAGTACATTAAACGGCTATGAACCAGAACACGAGTCAGTCAGGGTCAGAGTGTCCAATCACCGTGCAGATATACTACGCATGACCTTGTTGGTATAAACAACGTAGAATACTGGTGGCTCGGTGTGGCTATTGTGCGCAATGCCTTGACAAATTTGGCATGTGCCACTGACCATGACCACAAAGTTTACGGAGTGACTTTTACTTCTACTAATCATAACACGAGTCAGCCACGATCAGAGTACCCAATCACAGTTCAGATGTACTAGCCATGATCTTACAGGTATAAACAAGGAAAAAAACTGGTGTCTTGGTACGGCTATTCTGCGCAATGCCTTGACAAATCTGGCATGTGCCACTGACCATGACCACAAAGTTTACCAAGTACATTAAACGGCTATGAATCATAACACGGGTCAGCCACGGTCAGAGTGTCCAATCACGGTGTAGATATAATGGGCATGACCTCGCAGGTGTAAACAAGGTAGAACACTGGTGGATCGGTGTGGCTGTTGTGTGCAATGCCTTGACAAAGTTGGCATGTGCCACTGACCATGACCACAAATATATCCGAGTGACTTTACTTATATTGATCATAACACGAGTCAGCCACGGTCAGAGTGTCCAACCACAGTGCACCTGTACTAGGAATGATCTTACACGTACAAACAAGGTAGAATACGAGTGGCTCGGTGTGGCTATCATGCGCCATGCCTTGACAAAGTTGGCATGTGCCACTATCCATGACCACACATTTTACCAAGTGACTTTAACTTATACGAATCGTAACACAAGTCAGCCACGGTCAGAGTGCCCAATCACAGCGCACATTTAATATACATGACCTTACTGGTATAAACAAGGTAAAACACCGGTGGCTTGGCACCGCTATTGTGCGCAGTGCTTTGACAAAGTTGGCATGTGCCACTGACCATGACCACAGAGTTTACCAAGTGACTGTAACGTCTACAAATTGTAACACGAGTCAGCCACATTCAGAGTACCCAAACACAGTGCACATATAATATGCAAGACCTTGCAGGTATAAACAAGGTAAAAAACTGGTGGCTTGGCACGGCTATTGTGCGCAATGCCTTGACAAAGTTGGCATGTGCCACTGACCATGACCACAAAGTGTTTCAAGTACCTTAAACGGCTATGAATCATAACACGAGTCAGCCACGGTCAGAGTGTCCAATCACAGTGCAGATGTAATAGGCATGATCTTGCAGGTGCAAACAACGTAGATTACTGGTGGTTCGGTGTGGCTATTGTGCGCAATGCCTTGACAAAGTTGGCATGTGCCACTGAACATGACCGCAAAGTGTACCAAGTGACTTGAACGTCTACGAATCGTAACACGAGTCAGCCACGGTCAGAGTGCCCAATCACAGTGCACATATAATATGCATGACCTTGCAGGTATGAGCAAGGAAAAAAACCGGTGGCTTGGCACGGATATTGTGTGCAATGCCTTGACAAAGTTGGCATGTGCCACTGACCATGACCACAAAGTTTACCAATTACTTTGAACGGCTATGAATCATAACACGAGTCACCCAGGGTCAGAGTGTCCAATCACTGTGCAGATATACTGGGCATGACCTTGCAGGTATAAACAAGGTAGAATTCTGGTGGCTCGGTGTGGCTATTGTGCGCAATGCCTTGACAAAGTTGGCATGTGCCACTGACGATGACCACAAAGTTTACGAAGTGACTTTAACTTCTACGAATCATAACACGAGTCAGCCACGGTCAGAGTACCCAATCACAGTTCAGATGTACTATCCATGACCTTACAGGTATAAACAAAGGAAAAAACTGGTGGCTTGGCACGGCTATTGTGCGCAATGCCTTGACAAATTTGTCATGTGCCACTGACCATGACCACAAAGTTTACCAAGTACATTAAACGGCTATGAACCATAACACGAGTCAGCCAGGGTCAGAGTGTCCAATCACCATGCAGATATACTAGGCATGACCTTGTCGCTATAAACAAGGTAGAATACTGGTGGCTCGATGTGGCAATTATGCGCAATGCCTTGACAAAGTTGGCATGTGCCACTGACCATGACCACAAAGTTTACGAAGTGACTCTTCCTTCTACGAATCATAACACGTGTCAGCCACGGTCAGAGTACCCAATCACAGTTCAGATGTACTAGCCATGATCTTACAGGTATAAACAAGGTAAAAAACTGGTGGCTTGGTATGGCTAATGTGCGCAATGCCTTGACAAATCTGGCATGTGCCACTGACCATGACCACAGAGTTTACCAAGTGCATTAAACGGCTATGAATCATAACACGGGTCAGCCACGGTCAGAGTGTCCAATCACGGTGTAGATATAATGGGCATGACCATGCAGGTGTAAACAAGGTAGAATACTGGTGGATCGGTGTGGCTGTTGTGTGCAATGCCTTGACAAAGTTGGCATGTGCCACTGACCATGACCACAAATATATCCAAGTGACTTTGCTTCTATTGATCATAACACGAGTCAGCCAGGGTCAGAGTGTTCAATCACAGTGCACATGTACTATGCATGATCTTACAGGTACAAACAAGGTAGATTACTGGTGGTTCGGTGTGGCTTTTGTGCGCAATGCCTTGACAAAGGTGGCATTTACCACTGACCATGACCACAAATTTTACCAAGTGACTTTAACGTCTACGAATCGTAGCACGAGTCAGCCACGGTCAGAGTGCCCAATCACAGTGCACATCTAATATGCATGACCTTGCAGGCATAGACAAGGTAAAAATCCGGTGGCTTGGCACGGCTATTGTGCGCTATGCCTTGACAAAGTAGGCATATGCCACTGACCATGACCACAAAGTTTACCCAGTACATCAAACGGCTACGAATCATAACATGAGTCAGCCACGGTCAGAGTGTCCAATCACAGTGCAGATATACTAGGCATGATCTTGCAGGTATAAACAAGGTAGAATACTGGTGGCTCGGTGTGGCTATTGTGCGCAATGCCTTGACGAAGTTTGCATGTGCCACTGACCATGGCCACAAATGTATCCAGGTGACTTTTACTTTTATTGATCGTAACACAAGTCAGCCACGGTCAGAGTGTCCAATCACAGAGCAGATGTATTAGGCATGATCTTGCAGGTGCAAAAAAGATAAAACACCGGTGGCTTGGTCTGGCTATTGTGCGTAATGCCTTGACAAAGCTGGCATGTGCCACTGACCATGACCACAAAGTTTACCAAGTGACTTTAACTTCTACGAATCGTAACACGAGTCAGCCACGGTCAGTGTGTCCAATCACAGTGCAGATATACTAGGCATGATCTTGCAGGTGCAAACAAGGTAGAATACTGGTGGCTTGGTGTGGCTATTGTGTGCAATGCCTTGACAAAGTTGGCATGTGCCACTGACCATGACCAAAACGTTTACCAAGTGACTTTAGCTTCTACGAATTGTAACACGAGTCAGCAACGGTCAGAGAGCCCAATGACAATGCAGATCCAATTTGCATGACCTTGCAGGTATAAAAAAGGTAAAAAACCGGTGGCTTGCCACGGCTATTGTGTCTAATCGAAGTGCAGATGTACTAGGCATGATCTTACAGGTGCAAACAAGGTAGAATGCTGGTGGCTCGGTGTGGCTATTGTGCCCAATGCCTTGACAAAGGTGGCATGTGCCACTGACCATGGCCACAAAGTTTACCAAGTGACTTTAACTTCTATTGATCATAACACGAGTCAGCCACAGTCAGAGTGTCCAATCACAGTGCAGATGTACTTGGCATTATCTTGCAGGTTCAAACAAGGTAGAATACCAGTGGCTCCATGTGGCTATTGCGCGCAATGCCTTGACAATGTTGGCATGTGCCACTGACCATGACCACAAATATATCCAAGTGACTTTTACTTCTATTGATAATAACAAGAGTCAGCCACGGTCAGAGTGCCCAACTACATTGCAGATGTACTAGGCATGATTTTACAGGTATAAACAAGTAAAAAACCGGTGGCTTGGCCCGGCTATTGTACGCAATGCCTTGACAAAGTTGGCATGTGCCGCTGACCATGACCACAAAGTTTACCAAGTACCTTAAACGGCTATTGATCATAACACGAGACAGCCACAGTCAGAAAGTCCAATCACAGTGCAGATATACTATGCATGACCTTACAGGTATAAATAAGGTAGAATACTGGTGGCTCGGTGTGGCTATTGTGTGCAATGTCTTGACAATGTTGGCATGTGCCACTTACCATGACCACATATGTATCCAAGTGACTTTTACTTCTATTGACCATAAAACAAGTCAGCCACAGTCAGAGTGTCTAATCACAGTGCATATTTACTTGGCATGATCTTGCAGGTTCAAACAAGGTAGAATACCAGTGGCTCGGTGTGGCTATTGCGCGCAATGCCTTGACAATGTTGGCATGTGCCACTGACCATGACCACAAATGTATCCAAGTGACTTTTGCTTCTATTGATCATAACACGAGTCAGCCACGGTCAGAGTGTCCAATCACACTGTAGATGTACTAGACATGATCTTGCAGGTGCAAATAAGGTAGAATACTGTTGGCTCGGTGTGGCAATTGTGCGCAATGCCTTCACAAAGTTGGCATGTGCCACTGACCATGACCACAAATGTATCCAAGTGACTTTTACTTCTATTCATCATAACACGAGTCAGCCACGCTTAGAGTGTCCAATCAGAGTGCAGATGTACTAGTCTCAATCTTGGAAGTATAAACAAGGTAGAATACTGTTGGCTCGGTGTGGCTTTTGTGTGCAATTACTTGACAAAGATGGCATGTGCCACTGACCATGACCACAAAGTTTACCAAGTACCTTAAACGGCTATGAATCATAACACGAGTCTGCCACGGTAAAAGTGTCCGATCACAGTGCAGATGTACTAGGCATGACCTTGCAGGTATTAACAAGGTAGAATACTAGTGGCTCGGTTTGGCTATTGTGGGCAATGCCTTGACAAAGTTGGCATGTGGCACTGACCATGACCACAAACGTATCCGATTGACTTTTACTTCTATTGATCATAACACGAGTCAGCCACGGTCAGAGTGTCCAACCATAGTGCAGATGTACTAGGCATGATCTTGCAGGTGCAAACAAGGTAGAATACTGGTGGCTCGGCATGGCTATTGCTCGCAATGCCTTGACAAAGGTGGCATGTGCCACTGACCATGACCACAAAGTTTATCACGTGACTTTAACTTCTACGAATCGTTACACGAGTCGGCCACGGTCAGAGTTCCCAACTACAGTGTAGATGTACTAGGCATGATCTTGCATGTATAAACAAGTAAAAAACCGATAGCTTGGCCCGACTGTTGTGCGCAATGCCTTGACAAAGTTGGCATGTGCCGCTGACCATGACCACAAAGTTTACCAAGTACCTTAAACGGCTATTGATCATAACACGAGTCAGCCACAGTCCGAGTGTCCAATCACAGTGCAGATATACTAGGCATGACCTTACAGGTATAAATAAGATAGAATAGTGGTGTATCGGCGTGACTATTATGTGCAATGCCTTCACAAAGTTGGCATGTGCCACTGACCATGACCACAAATGTATCCAAGTGACTTTTACTTCTATTGATTATGACACGAGTCAGCCACAGTCAGAGTGTCCAATCACAGTGTAGATGTACTTGGCATGTTCTTGCAGGTTCAAACAAGGTAGAATACCAGTGGCTCGGTGTGGCTATTGTGCGCAATGCCTTGACAAAGTTGGCATGTGCCACTGACCATGACCATAAATGTATCCAAGTGACTTTTACTTCTATTGATCATAACAAGAGTCAGCCACGGTCAGAGTGTCCAATCACAGTGCAGATGTACTAGGCATGATCTTGCAGGTGCAAACAAGGTAGAATACTGTTGGCTCAGTGTGGAGATTGTGCACAATGCCCTCACAAAGTTGGCATGTTCCACTGGCCATGACCACAAATGCATCCAAGTGACTTATACTTCCATTGATCATAACACGAGTCAGCCACGGTCAGAGTGTCCAATCAGAGTGTATATGTACTAGGAATGATCTTGCTGGTGTAAACTAGGTAGAATACTGGTGGCTCATTGTGGCTATTGTGTGCAATGCCTTGGCAAAGTTGGCATGTGCCACTGACCATGACCACAAGTAGCCAAGTGACCTTTACGTCTATTTATCATAACACAAGTCAGCCACGGTCAGAGTGTCCAATCACAGCGCAGATATACTGGGCATGACCTTACAAGTATAAACAAGGTAGAATACTGGTATCTCGGTGTGGCTATTGTGTGCAATGCCTTGACAGCGTNAACAGGGTAAAAACCGGTTTCTTGGCATGGCTATTTTGCGCAATGCCTTAACAAAGCTGGTATGTGCCACTGACCATGACCAGAAAGTTTACCAAGTACCATAAACGGCTATGAATCATAACACGAGTCAGCCACGGTCAGAATGTCCAATCACAGTACAGATATACTGGACATGACCTTGCAGGTTAAAACAAGGTAGAATACTGGTGGCTTGGTGTGACTATTGTACGCAATGCCTTGACAAAGTTGGCATGTGCCACTGACCATGACCGCAAATGTATCATAGTGACCTATACTTCTATTGATCATAACATGAGTCAGCCACGGTCAGAGTGTCCAATCACGGTGCAGATGTATCAGGCATGACCATGCACGTATAAACAAGGTAGAATATCGGTGGCTCGGTGTGGCTATTGTGCCCAATGCCTTAACAAAGCTGGCATGTGCCACAGACCATGACCACAAATTTTACCAAGTGACTTTAACTTCTACGAATCGTAACACAAGTCAGCCACAGTCAGAGTACCCAATCACATTGCACATCTAATGTGCATGATATTGCAGGTAGAAACAGGGTAAAGTTTGGTTTCTTGGCACGGCTATTGTGCGCAATGCCTTGACAGAGTTGGCATGTGCCACTGACCATGACCAGAAAGTTTACCAAGTACCTTAAACGGCTATGAATCATTACATGAGTCAGCCACTGTCAGAGTGTCCAATCACAGTGCAGATATACTGGGCATAACCTTGCAGGTATAGACAAGGCAGAATACTGGTGGCTCGGTGTGGCTATTGTGTGCAATGCCTTGACAAAGTTGGCATGTTCCACTGACCATGACCACAAATGTATCCAAGTGACTTCAACTTCTACGAATCGTAACACGAGTCAACCATGGTCAGAGTGTCCAATCATAGTGCAGATATACTGGGCATGACCTTGCAGGTATAAACAAGGTAGACTACTGGTAGCTCGGTGTGGCTATTGTGCACAATGCATTGACAAAGTTGGCATGTGCCACTAACCATGACCACAAATGTATCCAAGTGACTTCAACTTCTACGAATCGTAACACGAGTCAGCCACAGTCAGAGTGCCCACTCACAGTGCAGATGTACTAGGCATGATCTTGCAGGTACAAACAAGGTAGAATAGTGGTGGCTTGGTGTGGCTATTGTGCGCAATGCCGTGACAAAGCTGGCATGTGCCACTGGCAAGCCAACTTTGTCAAGGCATTGCGCACAATAGCCACACCGATCCACCGGTATTCTTCCTTGTTTATACATTTAAGGTCATGCCTAGTATATCTGCACTATGATTGGACACTCTGACCGTGGCTGACTCGTGTTATGATTCATAGCTTTTTAAGGTACTTGGTAAACATTGTGGTCATGGTGAGTGGCACATGCCATCTTTGTCAAGGCATCGCGTACAATAACCGTGCCAAGACACCGGTTTTTACTTTGTTCATACTTGAAAGGTCATGCATATTAGATGTACGCTGTGATTCGGCACTCTGACCGTGGCTGACGCGTGTTACAATTCGTAGAAGTTAAAGTCACTTGGTAAACTTTGTGGTCATAGTCAGTGGCACATGCCAACTTTGTCAAGGCATTACGCACAATAGCCACACCGGGCCACCAGTATTATACCTTGTGTACACATGCAAAATCATGCCTAGTTCACCTGCACTTTGATTGAACAGTCTGATCGTGGCTGACTTGTGTTATGATCAATATAAGTAAAAGTCACTTGGATACATTTGTGGTCATGGTCAGTGGCACATGCCAACTTTGTCAAGGCATTGCGCACAATAGCCACACCAAGCCACCAGTATTCTACCTTGTTTGCAATAGCAAGATCATGCCTAGTACATCTGCACTGTGATTGGACACTCTGACCGTGGCTGTCTCATGTTTTGATCAATAGAAGTAAAATTCACTTGGATACATTTGTGGTCATGGTCAGTGGCACATGCCAACTTTGTCAAGGCATTGTGCACAATAGCCATAACGAGCCACTAGTATTCTACCTTGTTTTTCATAGCAAGATCATGCCTAGTACATCTGCACTGTGATTGGACACTCTCACCATGGCTGATTTGGGGTTTGATCATTAGAAGTAAGAGTCACTTTGATGCATTTGTGGTCATGGTCAGTGGCAAATGCCAACTTTGTCAAGGCATTGCACAAAACAGCCACACCGAGCCTCCATTATTCTACCCTTTTTATACCTACAAGGTCATGCCCAGTATATCTGCACTGTGATTGGACACTCTCATCGTGGCTGACTCGTGTTATGATTCATAGCCGTTTAAGGTCCTTGGTAAACTTTGTGGTCATGTTCAGTGGCACATGCCAACATTTTCAAGGCACTGCGCACAATAGCTGTGCCAAGACATCGGTTTTTTTCCCTGTTTATACCTGCAAGGTCATGCATATTTGATATACCCTGTGATTGGGTACTCTGACCGTGGCTGACTCGTGTTACGATTCGTATTAGTTGAAATCACTTGGTAAACATTTGTGGTCATGATCAGTGGCACATGCCAACTTTGTCAAGGCATTGTGCACAATAGCCACACCGAGCCACTAGTATTCTATCTTGTTAAAACGTGCAAGATCATGCCTAGTACATCTGCTCTGTGATTGGACACTCTCACCACGGCTGACTCGTGTTATGATCAATAGAAGTAAAAGTCACTTGGATACATTTGTGGTCATGGTCAGTGGCACATGCCAACTTTGTCAAGGCATTGCGCACAATAGCCACACCGAGCCACCAGTATTCTACCTTGTTTATACCTGCAAGGTCATGCATAGTATATCTGCACTGTGATTGGACAATCTGACCGTGGCTGACTCGTGTTATGATTCATAGCCGTTTAAGTTACTTGGTAAACTTTGTGGTCATGGTCAGTGGCACATTCAAGCTTTGTCAAGGCATTGCGGACAATAGCTGTGCCAAGACACCGGTTTTTTACCCTGTTTATACCTGCAAGGTCATGCATATTAGATGTGCGCTGTGATTGGGCACTCTGACCGTGGCTGACTCGTGTTACAATTCGTAGAAGTTAAAGTCACTTGGTAAACATTTGTGGTCATGATCAGTGGCACATGCCAACTTTGTCAGGGCATTGCGCACAATAGCCACACCAAGCCACCAGTATTCTACCTTGTTTATACCTGCAAGGTCATGCACAGTATCTGTGCTGTGATTGGACACTCTGACCGTGGCTGACTCATGTTATGATCAATAGACGTAAAAGTCACTTGGTTACATTTGTGATCATGGTTAGTGGTACATGCCAACTTTGTCAAGGCATTGCGCACAATAGCTGTTGGAAATCATCCACTCCGACAAGAGTTATTCCCACTTTCTCAATAACGGTTCAGGTCCGAGACCGAACCATCTTGACCGAACGGCCCTCGGTCAGACTAACCGTTGAGCCCAACATGCCATCCCCTCATAATGTGACATCTGTCACCCGCTTCTGGCTAGCGGAAAGAAGCTGTTGCTCTGCTCGTTTGTCCTGTTATGTCCTTTTATGACTGAGGATGTTCATTCCCTCGAGTTAACCAGAACAATTCTGTTCATCGTGTTCCCCTTTGGTTCCGCGGCTTTGCCGCCCACGCTTCGCTCTGCTCGTCCCTCGCACTTTCTGTCTTCGCCAGCTCTCAACGCTTCGCTCCATCACTCTCGCTCTTCGCTCAGCCCTCATACTCCGCCAGCCATCACTCCCCTCGCCAGCACTCTCTCTCACATCAACCCGTCTACCTCCGCTACCTTGCGTCTCAGCCTCTATCAGCTCCCGTGACTAACTCCTCAGACCGCTCTCGCTTACGTCACTCAGCTAACGTATATTTGCATGTTCCGGTGCTTGTGCCTACTTTTGCTGCCGCTGTTCTCATCTCTGCATTATCCTGACATGGTATCTGAGCATCAGGCAACATCACCTGGTACCCCGTAACTACGTCATTGCTCTGCCGCCATCTTCCCGTTATCACTTTCTCCTGCGACCCTCCTCCACCGCTACCATCGTCCCAAGCCACGCCACTTTGCTAGCACTGACATCAGCAGCTCTGCCTAACGAGTTCCCTACACTGAAGAAATGCCTTGTCATCCCAAGGAAGCCCTGCGCCCATTTCTGCGCCCGTAGCCAACAACCGGTGACCTGCCGCTCACATCAGCTGCAAAGCAAATCTTGAGCCACCGCCTGACGTCAACTACCAAGAAGCTTCTCGCCGTATGCCATCTGCTACCCCTCATCTGCCTCTGCCAGCATCTCCGCCTCTCTCATTTTTCCTCGTCAACTTCATCTGCTCCTTCCTCGCTTCATCGATCATCTCAAGCCGCCATCTCACATCGCCGCCTCATATTGTCAACAGCTGCAGACAAAACTGCCGCCGTCAGGATATCGGACACCACCAGTCTTCCTGCTCCCACTTCCGAGCCAACTGGGGAACAAGCCGTCACTCTCCTGACATCAGCGGTTCAGTGGATCTGCTCGCTGCCTGACTCGCTCTGCCGCAACCAACTTCCTCAGCTGACAGGACATCGGACACCACCAGTCTTCCTGCTCCCATCTCCGAGCCAACTATGGAACAAGCCATCACTCTCCTGAAAGCAAAAGAAGTGGTTGTGTCTCTCCATCTCCCTACCGCATCGCCTCCCGTCTCGGCTCTCTCTGCTCGCGTCGCTTCCTGCCTCTCCTCTTTAGCATCACTATCAGTCATCTTCCTTCGCTCCTCGCTTCATCCTCATCAGCCACTTGTTCTGTCTCTTCTCCATCCTTTCATCATCAGAATCTTCCGTGCCACCCTCACCTCCATCATCCTCATCAGCATCGCCTCTTCGCGCACGTGGTTCTGCCCCTGCGCCCACTAATCAATCAATCGTTTCCTCTACTTCCGCATTGTTTTCAGCTCGGCACAAGGATCCGCCCGGTCGCATCGCCTTTTTACGCGACGACCTGCGCCCACGCCGAAACTTCCTGCAGCGCACGCGGTTCGCCCCTGCGCCCACTCAGCCATCATCATCAACCTCCACTTTATCAGCAATCATCAGCATCTGTGAACGGCACTAGGATCTGCACGAGCTAGCTGCCCGCTTTGCAGCAGCCAGCACCCACGCCGGCAGCAGATTTCTCACGGTGCATTGGCACCTGCCTTCCCCTTGCCGCATCCTACTCCCCTATTTTAATCGCGCACGTGATTCCGCCCCTGCCCCCACTCCATTATTCATCGTTCCTCCGCCATCATCCGCTTCCGCTCCGCTCGGCACAAGGACCCGCCCGGTCGCATCGCCTATTCCACGACGACCTGCGCCCATGGCAAAAAGCATCCATCGTGCACGTGGTTTCGCCCCTGCGCCCACTCCATCATCAATCGTCTCTCGCCATCCACATCATTCTCTGCTCAGCACAAGGATTGCCTGGTAGCATCGCCTGTTCCGCGACGACCTGCGCCCACTCAACTACTCCTTGTCCCTGTTGCTAACGGGTCTTCTGCTGATCTGATCATCACTCTCGGCTTAACCTCTCATCCTTCAATCGGAATCTGCCGCTTCAACTGCCGCTGCCCTTCTCGTCCATCTAGCATGGCCAACCCTTGGCATGGCTGTCCCATTCTTGAAGAAGATGGAAGCAACATCTACAGCTGGTCACATACTGTGCTGACCTTGACCAGCACCATTTTCCTCAATGAGTACTGTGTCTCCGACTTCCTTCTCGGGGCCTACGAGCATCAGCGCACGCCTCAGCATCCTCCACATCTCTGCCATGCAACCTTCCTTCTGATATGGGGACATCTCTTCAACCTCGTGGATATGTCATTCCATCACCTACGCATCAATGCAAGGAATGGACCAGAACTCTGGTTCACCCTGCAGCAGGAAGCATGGAAACGGCGATGGATCACTCTCTCCTGCCGAGACAATCCCATCATTCCACCTCTGCCCAAAGACCCCAACTCCAGACCTTACCACAAAATTGATCTGGTACCAGCAGAGGAAGAAGAGGAAGAAGAAGAGGAACCGGTGGAAGAAGGATCCCCAGTACCTGCCCCTATCTGCGCCGCAGTGGGACAAGGACAAGCTGCTGAGATCATCTACAAGGAATTGAGCAATATCCAAAAATGGCAAACTCAAATCTACAACCTTCTCTACCCAGAGCTCGTTGGTGGATTTGCAACTACCAATGCCCTCCTCGGAAGACCCAAGTATCTCGGCAAGTGCTGCTCCCCAGCTGAGATGACCATAAAGCAGGATAGCCTTGACTACGCTCTCCGTGCATGGCTGCGACGCTTCATGACCAGAAACCTACACGACCTGGTGGCAGCTCATCCAAATGATCTGCACGCCATGTGGGAGGGTCTTCTTGAACGCTGCAATGGTCAACTCCCAGAAGATTGGGAAAAGTACTGCCATTAACTCTTGTCGGACTCAGGGGGTCTGTTGGAAATCATCGACTCCGACAAGAGTTATTCCCACTTTCTCAACAACGGTTCAGGTGCGAGACCAAACCATCTTGACCCAACGGCCCTCAGTCAGACTAACCGCTGAGCCCAATATGTCAAGCCATCCCCTAATAACATAACATCTATCACCCGCGTCTAGCTAGTGGAAAGAAGCCGTTGCTCTGCTCGTTTGTCCTGTTCCATCCTTTTATGACCGAGGATGTTCATTCCCTTGAGTTAACCTGAACAGTTCTACTCATCCTGTTCCCCTTTGGTTCTACGGCTTCGCCCCCGTGTCTTCGCTCTGCTCGTCCCTCGCACTTTCTGTCTTCGCCAGCTCTCAACGCTTCGCTCCGTCACTCTCGCTCCTTTGCTCAGCCCTCATACTGCGCCAACCATCACTCCCTTTGCCAGCACTCTCTCTCACATCAACCTGTCTACCTCCGCTACCTCGCGTCTCAGCCTCTATCAGCTCCCGCGACTAACTCCTCGGACCGCTCTCGCTTACGTCACTCAGCTGACGTACATTTGCACATTCCGGTGCTTCTGTCTGCTTCTGCTGCCGCTGTTCTCGTCTCAACATTTTCCTGACAATAGCCACACCGAGCCACCATTATTGGACCTTGTTTATACCTGCAAGGTCATGCCTGGTACATCTAGACTGTGATTGGACACTCTGACCGAGGCTGACTCATGTTACGATTTGTAGAATATAAAGGCTCTTGGTAAACTTTGTGGTCATGGTCAGTGGCACATGCCAACTTTGTCAAGGCATTGCGCACAATAGCCACAACGAGCCACCAGTGTTCGACCTTGTTTGTACATGCAAGATCATACCTAGTACATGTGCACTGTGATTGGACACTCTGACCGTGGCCGACTTGTGTTATGACCAATAGAAGTAAAAGTCACTTGGATACATTTGTGGTCATGGTCAGTGGCACTTGCCAACTTTGTCAAGGCATTGCGCACAATAGCCACACCGAGCCGCCAGTATTCTACCTTGTTTCCACCTGCAACATCATGCCTAGTACATCTGCACTGTGATTGGATACTTTGACCGTGGCTGACTCATGTTATGATTCATAGCCGTTTAAGGTACTTGGTAAACTTTGTGGTCATGGTAAGTGGCACATGCCAACTTTGTCAAGGTATTGCGCACAATAGCCGTGCCAAGCCACCGGAATTTTACCTTGTTTATACCTGCAAGGTCATGCCTAGTACATCTGAACTGTGATTGGGTTCTCAAACCGTGGCTGACTCGTGTTAGGATTCGTAGAAGTTAAAGTCACTTGGTAAGCGTTGTGGTCATGATCAGTGGCACATGCCAACTTTGTGAAGGCATTGCGGACAATAGCCACACTGAGCCATCAGTATTCTACCTTGTTTGTACCTGCAAGGTCATGCCTAGTACATCCATAATGTGATTGGACACTTTGACTGTGGCTGACTCGTGTTATGCTCAATAGAAGTAAAAGTCACTTGGATATATCTGTGGTCATGGTCAGTGGTACATGCCAACTTTCTCAAGGCATTGTGCACAATAGCCACACCAAGCCACCAGTATTCTACCTTGTTTCCACCTGCAAGATCATACCTAGTACATCTGCACTGTGATTGGACACTCTGACCGTGGCTGACTCGTGTTATGATTCGTAGAAGTGAAAGTCACTTGGTAAACTTTGTTTTCATAGTCAGTGGCACATGCCAACTTTGTCAAGGCATTGCGCACAATAGCCATGTCGAGCCACCAGTATTCTACCTTGTTTGTACCTGCAATATCATGCCTAGTACATGTGCACTGTGATTGGACACTCTGACCGTGGCTGACTCGTGTTATGATCAATAGAAGTAAAAGTCACTTGGATACATCTGTGGTCATGGTCAGTGGCACATGCCAACTTTGTCAAGGCATTGTGTACAATAGCCACACCGAGCCGCCAGTATTCTACCTTGTTTCCACCTGCAAGCTCATACCTAGTACATCTGCACTGTGATTAGATACTCTGACCGTGGCTGACTCGTGTTATGCTCAATAGAAGTAAAAGTCACTTGGTAAACTTTGTGGGCATGGTCAGTGGCACATGCCAACTTTGTCAAGGTATTGCGCACAATAGCCGTGCCAAGCCACCGGAATTTTACCTTGTTTATACCTGCAAGGTCATGCCTAGTACATCTGAACTGTGATTGGGTTCTCAAACCGTGGCTGACTCGTGTTATGCTCAATAGAAGTAAAAGTCACTTGGTAAACTTTGTGGGCATGGTCAGTGGCACATGCCAACTTTGTCAAGGCATTGTGTACAATAGCCACACCGAGCCGCCAGTATTCTACCTTGTTTCCACCTGCAACATCATGCCTAGTACATCTGCATGGTGATTGGACACTCTGACTGTGGCTGACTCGTTTTATGATTCGTAGAAGTAAAAGTCACTTGGTAAACTTTGTGGGCATGGTCAGTGGCACATGCCAACATTGTCAAGGCATTGCACACAATAGCCACACCGATCCACCAGTATTCTATCTTGTTTGTACATGCAAGATCATACCTAGTACATGTGCAGTGTGATTGGACACTCTGACCGTGACTGACTTGTGTTATGATCAATAGAAGTAAAAGTCACTTGGATACATTTGTGGTGATGGTCAGTGGCACTTGCCAACTTTGTCAAGGCATTGCGCACAAAAGCCACACCGAGCCACCAGTGTTCTACCTTGTTTGTACCTGCAAGATCATGCCTAGTACATCTGCACTGTGATTAGATACTCTGACCGTGGCTGACTCGTGTTATGATTCATAGCCGTTTAAGAGACTTCGTAAACTTTGTGGTCATGGTCAGTGGCACATGCCAACTTTGTCAAGGCATTGCGCACAATAGCCGTGCCGAGCCACCAGTATTCTGCCTTGTTTATACCTGCAAGGTCATACCTAGTACATCTGAACTGTGATTCGGCACTCAAACCGTGGCTGACTCGTGTTATGATCAATAGAAGCAAAAGTCACTTTGATACATTTGTGGTCATGGTCAGTGGCACATGCCATCTTTGTCAAGGCATTATGTACAATAGCCACACCGAGCCACCAGTATTCTACCTTTTTTGCACCTGCAAGATCATGCCTAGTACATCTGCACTATGATTGGACTCTCGGACCGTGGCTGACTCGTGTTATGATCAATAGAAGTAATAGTCACTTGGATAAATTTGTCGTCATGGTCAGTGGAACATGCCAACTTTGTCAAGGCATTGCACACAATAGCCGTGCCAAGACATCGGTGTTTTACCTTGTTTATACCTGCAAAGTCATGCATATTGGATGTACACTATGATTGGACACTCTGACCGTGGCTGACTCATATTATGATCAATAGAAGTAAAAGTCAATTGGATACATTATAGTCATGGTCAGTGGCACATGCCAACTTTGACAAGGCATTGCGCACAATAGCCACACCAAGCCACCAGTATTCTACCTTTTTTATACCTGCAAGGTCATGCCCAGTGTATCTGCACTGTGATTGGACACTCTGACCGTGGCTGACTCGTTTTATGATTCGTAAAAGTAAAAGTCACTTGGTGAACTTTGTGGTCATGGTCAGTGGCACATGCCAACATTGTCAAGGCATTGCACACTAGCCACACCGAGCCACCAGTATTCCATCTTGTTTGAACCTGCAAGATCATGCATAGTACATCTGAACCGTGATTGGACACTCTGACCGTGGCTGACCCATGTTATGATCAATAGAAGTAAAAGTCACTTGGATGCATTTCTGGTCATGGTTAGTGGCACATGCCAACTTTGTCAAGGCATTGCGCACAATAGCCACACCGAGCCACCAGTATTCTACCTTGTTTATACCTGCAAGGTCATTCCTAGTTCATCTAAACTGTGATTGGACACTCTGACCGTGGCTGACTCGTGTTACAATTTGTAGAAGATAGAGTCACTTGGTAAACTTTGTGGTCATGGTCAGTGGCACATGCCAACTTTGTCAAGGCATTGTGCACAATAGCCACACCGAGCCACCAGAATTCTACCTTTTTTGCACGTACAACATTATGCCGAGTACATCTGCACTATGATTGGACACTCTGACCGTGGCTGACTCGTGTTATGATTCCTAGCCGTTTAAGGTACCTAGTAAACTTTCTGGTCATGGTCAGTGGTACATGCCAACTTTGTCGAGGCATTGCACACTATAGCCACACCGAGCCACCAGTATTTTGCCTTGTAAGATCATGCCTAGTACATCTGCACTGTGATTGGACACTCTGACCGTGGCTGACTCGTGTTATGATGAATAAAAGTAAAAGTCACTTGGATACATTTGTGGTCATGGTCAGTGGCACGTGCCAACTTTGTCCAGGCATTGCGCACAATAGCCGTGCCAAGCCACTAGAATTATACCTTGTTTATACATGTAAGGTCATGCCCATTATATCTGCACTATGATTGGACAGTCTGACCATGGCTGACTCGTGTTATGAGTCATTGCCGTTAAAATCACTTGGTAAACTCTGTGGTCATTGTCAGTGGCACATGCCAACTTTTTCAAGGTATTGCGTACAATAGCCACACCAATATACCAGTATTCTACCTTGTTTGCATGTACAAGGTCGTGCCTAGTACATCTGCATTGTGATTGGACACTCTGACTGTGGCTGACTCGTGTTATGATCAACAAAAGTAAAAGTCACTTGGATACATGTGTGGTCATGGTCAGTGGCACATGCCAACTTTGTCAAGGCATTGCATAGAATAGCCACACCGAACCACCAGTATTCTACTCTGTTTGTACCTGCAAGGTCATGCCTAGTACATCTGAACTGTGATTGGGCAATGTGACTTTGGCTGACTCGTGTTACGATTCGTAGAAGTTAAAGTCACTTGGTGAACTTTGTGGTCATGATCAGTGGCACATGCCAACTTTTTCAAGGCATTGCGCACAATAGCCGTGCCAAGTCACCGGTTTTTCACCTTGTTTACACCGGCAAGATCATGCATATTAGATGTGTACTGTGATTGGACACTCTGACCGTGGCTGACTCGTGTTATGATGAATAAAAGTAAAAGTCACTTGGATACATGTGTGGTCATGGGCAGTGGCACATGCCAACTTTGTCAACGCATTGCGCCCAGTAGCCACACCGAGCCACCAGTATTCTATCTTGTATATACCTGTAAGGTCATGCCCAGTATATCTGCAGTGTGATTGGACACTCTGACAGTGGCTAACGCATGTTATGATTGATAGCCGCTTATGGTACTTGGTAAACTTTGTGGTCATGGTCAGTGGCACATGCCAACTGTGTCAAGGCATTGCATAGAATAGCCACACCGAACCACCAGTATTCTACTCTGTTTGTACCTGCAAGGTCATGCCTAGTACATCTGAACTGTGATTGGGCAATGTGACTTTGGCTGACTCGTGTTACGATTCGTAGAAGTTAAAGTCACTTGGTGAACTTTGTGGTCATGATCAGTGGCACATGCCAACTTTTTCAAGGCATTGCGCACAATAGCCGTGCCAAGTCACCGGTTTTTCACCTTGTTTACACCGGCAAGATCATGCATATTAGATGTGTACTGTGATTGGACACTCTGACCGTGGCTGACTCGTGTTATGATGAATAAAAGTAAAAGTCACTTGGATACATGTGTGGTCATGGGCAGTGGCACATGCCAACTTTGTCAACGCATTGCGCCCAGTAGCCACACCGAGCCACCAGTATTCTATCTTGTATATACCTGTAAGGTCATGCCCAGTATATCTGCAGTGTGATTGGACACTCTGACAGTGGCTAACGCATGTTATGATTGATAGCCGCTTATGGTACTTGGTAAACTTTGTGGTCATGGTCAGTGGCACATGCCAACTTTGTCAAGGCATTGCGCACAATAGCCGTGCCAAGTCACCGGTTTTTCACCTTGTTTACACCGGCAAGATCATGCATATTAGATGTGTACTGTGATTGGACACTCTGACCGTGGTTAACTCGTGTTATGATCAATAGAAGTAAAATTCACTTGGATATATTTGTGGTCATGGTGAATGGCACATGCCAACTTTGTCAACGCATTGCGCACAGTAGCCACACCGAGCCACCAGTATTGTATCTTGTTTATACCTGCACCGTCATGCCCAGTATATCTGCAGTGTGATTGGACACTCTGACAGTGGCTGACTCGTGTTATGATTCATAGCCGCTTAGGGTACTTGGTAAACTTTGTGGTCATGGTCAGTGGCACATGCCAACTTTGTCAAGGCATTGCGCACAGTAGTCGTGCCAAGCCACCCGTTTTTACCTTGTTTGCACGTGCAGAATCATGCTTAGCACATCTGCACTATGATTGGACACTCTGGCCATGGCTGACTCGTGCTATGGTCAATAGAAGTAAAAGTCACTTGGATACAGTTGTGGTCATGGTCAGTGGCACATGCCAACATTGTCAAGGCGATGCACACAATAGGCACACCGAACCACCAGTATTCTTCCTTTTTTATACCTATAAGGTCATGCCCGTTATGTCTGCACTGTGATTGGACACTCTGACCGTGGCTAACGCATGTTATGATTGATAGCCGTTTATGGTACTTGGTAAACTTTGTGGTCATGGTCAGTGGCACATGCCAACTATGTCAAGACATTGCACACAATAGCCGTGCCAAGCCATCGGGTTTTTACCTTGCTTATACCTGCAAGGTCATGCCTAGTACATCTGAACTGTGATTGGGCAATGTGACTTTGGCTGACTCGTGTTACGATTCGTAGAAGTTAAAGTCACTTGGTGAACTTTGTGGTCATGATCAGTGGCACATGCCAACTTTTTCAAGGCATTGCGCACAATAGCCACACCGATCTACAAGTATTCGGCCTTGTTGGTACCTGCAAGATCATGCCTGGTACATCTGCACTGTGATTGGACACTCTGACCGTGGCGGGCTCCCGTTATGATCAATAGAAGTAAAAGTCACTTTGATACATTTGTGGTCATGGTGAGTGGCACATGCCAACTTTGTCAAGGCATTGCGCATAATAGCCACACCGAGCCACCAGTATTCTACCTTGTTTGCACCAGCAAGATCATGCCTAATATATCTGCACTGTGATTGGACACTCTGACTGTGGCTGACGCGTTTTATGATTCATAGCCGTTTAAGGTACTTGGTAAACTTTGTGGTCATGGTCAGTGGCACATGCCAAATTTTTCAAGGCATTGCGCACAATAGCCGTGCCAAACCACTGGTTTTTTACCTTGTTTATACCTGCAAGGTGATGCCTAGTACATCTGAACTGTGATTGGGCACTCTGACTGTGGCTGACTTGTGTTACGATTTGTAGAAGTTAAAGTCACTTGGTAAACTTTGTGGTCATGGTCAGCGGCTCATGCCAACGTTGTCAAGGCATTGGGCACAGTTGCCACACCGAGCCACAAGTGTTCCACCTTGTTTGTACCTGCAAGATCATGCCTAGTACATCTGCACTGTGATTGGATACTCTGACCGTGGCTGACTTATGTTATGATCAATAGAAGTAAGTGTCACTTGGATACATTTGTGGTCATGGTCAGTGGCACATGCCAACTGTGTCAATGCATTGCACACAATAGCCACACGGAGCCACCAGGATTCTACCTTGTATGCACCTGCAAGATCATGCCTAGTACATCTGCACTGTGATTGGACACTCTGACCGTGGCTGATTCGTCTTATGATTCGTACATGTTAAAGTCACTTGGTAAACTTTGTCGTCATGGTCAGTGGTGTTGGAAATACAGCAAGAACCAAACTCACTCCTCCCACCTCTCGGTAAGTTCAAGCCTTGAGAAGGTTCAGGTATCATTGGAACCACCTTGACTCAACGGCTCTTCGGTCTCCCGACCGTTTGATCCGACACATCAAGCTATCCCCTATAAAGTGATAAAACGGTCACCCGCGTCCGGCTAGCGGAAAGAAGCTGTTTACCCATGTTCTGTTGTATATAATGAGGATGTTCATTTCCTCTTAAACTAAACCAGACTAGTTCTCTTCATCCTATTCCCTTTGATTCCGCGGCTTTACCACCGTGTTCTTGCTCTGCTCGCTTCTTGATTCCATTTCCTTTGCCCACCACTGTCTGCTCACGGCCCTTCGCTTTGCCACCCTCAACCTGACGCTTCCGATGCCTTCATTGCTTCATCCTCAAGTTCTCTCACCTGCACTCTGTCTACCTTGGAGCTTCAGTGTCTCGCGTCCTTTCACAAACCTGCGCCTAACTCCTAGGGCCCGCACTCACCGCTCTACTTTCGTCACTCCACAACATCAATTCTGCCTGCTTCGTTGCTTCTGCTCACTTTTGCTCCTGCCGTCCTCTCTCGTTGCATTATTCTGACATGGTATCAGAGCATCAGGCGACATCGCCTGGTGCCTCGTGACCGAGTCATCGCTCTACCACCACCATTGTATCCCTTCTCGGATCTGCACCCCTCCGCCGCCGTCACCGCCACATCGCGCCTCTCCGCTTCATCAGCAGCTGACATCAGTAGTACCACTTGAAGTGCTCCTCGCGCAGAAGAAATGGCTCGTCATCCTAAGGAAGTCCTGTGCCCATTCTGTGCCCGTGGCTAACAATCGGTGACTCGGCGTGTACAACAGCCGCAAGCAGCTCCTGAGCCGCCACCCGCCGTCAACTTTCGAGAAACTTCCTAACGTCTACAATCTGCTACCTCCCATCATCTCACCCGCCGCAAGCACCTCCGTCCTTTGCCTTTTCCCTTCATCGGCCTCATCTACGCCATCTGCCCCATCAACATCAGCCTCTTCTCACTTGTTGTACCGCGCTGCATCATCGCACCGCCTTCTTGCATCGTCAGTAGCAGTAGTGCAACACCCGCCGTCAGGACATTGGACACTACCAGTCTTCCTGCTCCCATTAAGAGCCAATTGGGGAACAAGCCGTCACTCTCCTGACATCATTTGACTGGAATCTCTGCTCGCCGCATGACTCCCTTTGCTGCAATCAGTCTCCTCCAGCCAACAGGATATCACAAACCACCAGTCTTCATGTCCGTCGGTCTTCGGCCAATTGGGGAACAAGCCATTACTCTCCTGAAAAGCAAAGCACTTGGTTGCTTCATCTCGCCGCCATTCTCTCTTTGCCGTTATTTCCATCTTCTGCATCCATCACGCTTGCATCATCTTCAACAATCTTTCCTTCTTTTCATCTTCACCTCGTCATTACGTTCATCTCCTGTCCCCAGCCCTTCTCATCTGTCTTCTTTGAGCCGCCCTCTGTCCTCTTCCTCATCTCAGCTTCATTGGACCTCCTCCAACGGCTCATCATCAGCATCGCCATCCTCGCCAATCATCCGCATCATCTCCACATCAGTTCTCCTCATCAGTCTCCGCAGCGCACGTGGTTCTGCCCCTGCATGACCTTTCATGTATAGAGTAGGTAAAAAACCATTGTCTTGGCACGACTATTGTGCGCAATGCCTTGACAAAGTTGGCACGTGCCACTGACCATGACCACAAAGTTTACCAAGTACCTTAAACGGCTATGAATCCTTACACGATTCAGCCACGGTCAGAGTGTCCAATCGCATTGCAAAAATACTAGGCATGACCTTCCAGGTATAAACAAGGTGGAACACTGGGAGCTCGGTGTGGCTATTGTGTGAAATGCATTAACAAAGTGGGCATGTGCCACTGACCATGACAACAAATGTATCCAAGTGACGTTTACCTCTATTGATCATAACACAAGTCAGCCACGGTCAGAGTGTCCAATCACAGTGCAGATGTACTAGGCATGATCTTGCAGGTACAAACAAGGTAGAATGCTGGTAGCTCGGTGTGGCTATTGTGCGTAATGCATTGACAGAGTTGGCATGTGCCACTCACCATGACCACAAAGTTTACCAAGTGACTTTAACTTCTACGAATCGCAACACGCGTCAGCCACGGTCAGAGTGCCCAATCACAGTTCAGATGCACTAGGCATGACCTTGCAGGTATATACAAGGTAAAAAACCGGTAGCCTGGCATGACTATTGTGCACAATGCCTTGACAAAGTTTGCATGTGCCACTGACCATAACCACAAAGCTTACCAAGTATCTTAAATGGCTATGAATTGTAACACGAGTCAGCCACGGTCAGAGTGCCCAATCAAAGCGTACATCTCATTTGCATGATCTTGTAGGTATAAACGGGGTAGAAAACTGGTGTCTTGGCACGACTATTGTACGCAATGCCTTGACAAAGTTGGCATGTGTCACTGACCATGACCACAAAGTTTACCAAGTACCTTAAACGGCTATGAATCATAACACGAGTCAGCCACGGTCAGATTGTCCAATCACCATGCAGATACACTGGGCATGACATTACAGGTATAAACAAGGTGGAATGCTGGTGGCTCGATGTGGCTATTGTGCGCAATGCCTTGACAAAGTTGGCATTGGCCACTGATCATGACCACAAATCTATCCAAGTGACTTACTTCTAGTGATCATAACACGAGTCAGCCACGGTCAGAGTGTCCAATCATAGTACAGATGTACTAGACATGATCTTGGAGTGAAAACTTTGTAGAATGCTGGTGGCTCGTTGTGGCTATTGTGCGCAACGCCTTGACAAAGTTGGCACGTGCCACTGACCATGACCACAACGTCTACCAAGTGACTTTAACGTCTACGAATCGTAACACGAGTCAGCCACGGTCAGAGTGTCCAATCACAGTGCAGATATACTGGGCATGACCTTGCAAGTACAAATGATGTAGAATTCTGGTAGATCGGTGTGGCTATTGTGCACAATGCCTTGACAAAGTTGGCATGTGCCACTGACCATAACCACAAATGTATCCAAGTGACTTTGACTTCTATTGATCATAACACGATTCAACCACGGTCAGAGTGTCCAATCACAGTGCAGAGATACTAGGCATGACCTTGCAGGTAAAAACAAGGTAGAATACTGGTGGCTTGGTGTGGCTATTGTGCGCAATGCGTTGACAAAGTTGGCATGTGCCACTGCCCATGACCACAAAGTCTACCAAGTGACTTTAACTTCTACGAATCGTAACACGAGTCGGAGACGGTCAGAGTGTCCAATCACAGTGTAGATGTAATAGGCATGATCTTGCAGGTATAAACAAGATATAATACTGGTGGCTCAAGGTGGCTATTGTGCGCAATGCCTTGAAAACGTTGGCATGTGCCAATGACCATGACCACAAAGTTTACCAAGTGACTTTAACTTCTACGCATCGTAACACGAGTCATCCACCGTCAGAGTGCCCAATCACAGCGCACATCTAATATGCATGATTTTGCAGGTATAAAAGAGGTAAAAGACCAGTGGCTTGGCATGGCTATTGTGCGCAATGCCTTGACAAAAAGGGCATGTGCCACTGACCATGACCACAAAGTTTACCAAGTACCTTAAACGGCTATGAATCATAACACGAGTCAGCCACGGTCAGAGTGTCCAATCACAGTGCAGATGTGTTGGAAATATAGTAAGAGCCAGATTCACTCCTCCCACCTCTCGGTAAATCCGAGCCTCGAGAAGGTTCAAGTATCATCACAACCACCTTGACTCAACGGCTCTCCGATCTCCCGACCGTTTGAACCGACACGTCAAGTGATCCCCTAATAAAGTGATAAATCTGTCATCCACGTCCGGGTAGCGGAAAGAAGCTGTTTATCCCTGTTTTGTTGTATATAACGAGGACGTTCATTCCCTCGCAAAACCTAACCAGAACAAATCCATCCATCCTGTTCCCTTTGGTTTCGCGGCTTTGCCACCGTGCTCTCGCTCTGCTCGCCTCTGTCGTCTTTCGCTCACCACTCTCTCCTCACAGCTCTTCGCTTCGTCACTATCAATCCTTCACTCAACCTCATCGCATCACTCGCCTCGATCTTCTCTTCTCTTTTCTGCCTCGGAGCCCCGCCGCCTCGCCCTACTCAAGGCTCAGCGACTAACGCCTTGGATCTGCACGCACCTTTCTGCTTCTGTCACTGCGCTACCGAGCTCCTGCATGCTCGACTGCTTCTCCTTGCTTCTATTCTTCTCACTCCCATTCATTCCATTCTTCTGACAAGATGTACTAGGCAAGATTTTGCAGGTGAAAACAAGGTGGAATACTGGTGGCTTGCTGTGGCTAATGTGCACAATGCCTTGACAAAGTTGGCATGTGCCACTAGCCATGAACACAAAGTTTACCAAGTGGCTTTAACTACTACGAATAATAACACGGGTCAGCCACGGTAAGAGTGTCCAATAAAAGTACAGATGTACCAGGCATGATATTGCAGGTGCAAACAATGTAGAATACTGGTGGCTCGATGTAGCTATTTTGCGCAATGCCTTGGCAAAGTTGGCATGTGCCACTGACCATGACCGCAAATGTATCCAAGTGACTTCTACTTCTAGTGATCAAAACACGAGTCAGCCACGGTCAGAGTGTCCAATCACAGTACAGATGTACCAGGCATGACCTTGCAGGTAAAAACAAGGTAGAATACTTGTGGCTCGGTTTGGCTATTGTGTGCAATGCCTTGACAAAGTTGGCATGTGCCACTGACCATGACCACAAATGTATCCAAGTGACTTTTTCTTCTATTGATCATAACACGAGTCAGCCACGGTCAGAGTGTCCAATCACAGTGCAGATGTACTAGGCATGATCTTGCAGGTGCAAACAAGGTAGAGGACTGGTGGCTCGGCGTGTCTATTGTGTGCAATGCCTTGACAAAGTTGGCATGTGCCACTGACCATGACCACAAAGTTTACCAAGTACCTTAAACGGCTTTGAATCATAACACGAGTCAGCCAC